>JAESUZ010002916.1:0-25279 GCA_017311185.1 Proteles cristata cristata
TTTATTTTTTCAAAAAACCAACTTTTGGTTTCATTGATCTGTTCAACTGGTTTTTTTTTTTATTCTATATTGTTTATTTCTGCCCTGATTTTTATTATTTTTCTTCTCTTACTGGGTTTGGGGTGCTCTTGTTGCTCTCCTCTAGTTCCTTCAGGTGCGCTGTTAGATTTTGTACTTGAGCTATTTCTAATTTCTTGAAATAGGCCTGGAGTGCAATGTACTTTCCTCTTAGGACTGCTTTTGCCACATCCCATAGAGTTTGGATTGTTGTATTCTCGTTTTCATTTGTTTCCATATATTTTTTAATTTCTTCTCTAATTGCCTGATTGGCCCATTCGTTCTTTAGTAGGGTGTTCTTTAACCTCCATGGTTTTGGAGGTTTTCCAGACTTTTTCATGTGATCGATTTCAAGTTTCATAGCATTGTTATCTTAAAGTGCATGGTATGATCTCAATTCTTTTATATTTTATATATATTGAGGGCTGTTTTATGTCCCCGTATGTGATCTATCTTGGAGAATGTGCCATGCGCACTTGAGAAGAAAGTGAATTCCATGGTTTCAAGATGTAGAGTTCTAAATATATCTGTCAAATCCATCGGGTCCCATGTGCCATTCAAGTCCATTGTTTCTTGAGTGATTTTCTGTCTAGTTGATCAATCCATTGCTGTAAGTGGAGTATTAAAGTCCCCTGCTATTAGCACATTCTTATCCATAAGACTGTTTCTGTTTGTGATTAATTGTTTAATGTATTTGGGTGTTCCTGTATTCAGCGCGTAGACATTTATACTTGTTAGCTCTTCCTGATGGATAGGCACTGTAATTATTATATAATTCCCTACTTCATCCCTTGTTACTGTGTTTCCTTCAAAGTCCAGTTTGTCTGATATAAGTATAGCTACTCCAGCCTCCTTTTGACTTCCAGTAGCATGATAGATGTTTCTCCATCCCCTTACTTTCAATCTGAAGGTGTCCTCACGTCTAAAATGAGTCTCTTGTAGACAGCAAATCGATGGATTTTGCTTTTTTATCCATTCTGCTACCCTATGTATTTTCATTAGAGCATTTAGTCCATTTACATTGTGTTATTATTGAAAAATATGGGTTTAGAGTCATTGTGGTCTTTGTAGGATTCATACTTGTGGTGGTGTCTCTTGCATCTTGTGTTCCTTGCACTATTTCCCTCATAGAGTCCCCCTTAGGATTTCTTGTAGGGCTGGTTTTCTGGTGATGAATTCTTTGAATTTTTATTTGGGAAGACCTTTATCTCTCCTTCTATTCTGAATGACAGACTTGCTGGATAGAGGTTTCTTGGCTGCATATTTTTTCTGTTCATCACATTGAAGATTCCTGCTATTCCTTTCTGGCTTGCCAAGTTTCAGTAAATAGATCTGTAACAACTCCGATAGGTCTCCCTTTGTATATTAGGGCCCTTTTATTCCTAGCTGCTTTCAGAATTCTCTCTTTGCCCTTATATTTGCCAGTTTCACTCTGATATGTCATGCAGAAGACCGATTCAAGTTACGTCTGAGGGCAGTTCTCTGTGCCTCTTGGATTTCAATGTCTGTTTCCTTCCCCAGATTGGGGAAGTTCTCTGCTATAATTTGTTCAAGGACTCCTTTAGTGTCTTTCCCTCTGTCTTCCTCTTCTGGAATTCCTATGATACGGATATTGTTCCGTATGATTGTATCACTCACCTCTCGAATTCTCCTTTTATGCTCCTGGATTAGTTTATCTCTCTTTTTCTATAATTGTGTCTTCTAATTCACCTAATCTTCTCTCTGCCTCTTCAGTTCTTTCATTGCACCTCCATTTTATTATGCACCTCATTTATAGCATTTTTAAATTCATCACAACTATTTTTAAGCTTCATAGTCTTTGTAGCAATAGTTTCTCTGATGTCTTCCATGCCTTTTTCAAGCCCGGCGATTAATTTTATGACTATTGTTCTAAATTCTTATTCAGTTATGTTGCTTATATCTGTTTTGAGCAGTTCTTTACCTGTCATTTCTTTAGAGGGGAGTTCTTCCATTTCATCATTTCTTTAGAGGGGAGGGAATTTCTTTAGAGGGGAGTTCTTCCATTTCATCATTTTGTCTAGCTTTCTGTCTCTTGTTAGTTTTAAAAGCATGTTATGTGCTCTGTACCTGTGAGTACTGCTGTATTAAAGAAGGCTCATTGACTGTCCAGGGCCTGTCCATTCAGGAAGTGTTCTTTTAATGGTGTCTCTTGGTCTCTCTTGTTCAGACTTTGGTTATTTTATTTCCCTACTCATAGTGGTATTTGGGACTTTCAACCATGTGTACTTTCGCTTGATTCTTGTGGTAGCCCTGGAAAGGAAAACAGACAGACAAACACACAGGGAACAAAGGCACGCAAGCGCACAGACAAATCCAACAAAGAATCAAACTGAAAGAGAAAAAGATAAAGAAAAAAAAAGAAAGAAAAGAAAAAAGAAAAAAAAAACAACAAAAGACAAGGGATTGTCTAAAACCATAAAACCAGAATTCCCAGCTACAAATAAAGAGCGAAGTGTATGAAATGGTGATGGAGAGAAATGACAGGGTGGGGATGAAGCAAAATTGGACAATGACTAGGCAGAGACTAAGAGGCTTAATTCTGAGAGAGAAAGAGGAGAATATGGTAGGGGGCGAGGAGAAAGAAACGAAGACAATGTTACTCAGAGAAACCTTATAGTATGATTACTCTGGAGAGAGAGAGATAGAAAGGTAGCAGTGGAGGTGTAGAATACACATCTAGAGAATGGATTAAATGTGGCTGTGTAAGCAAACCAATGACCATAGTGCCCAGTCCAGCAGAGGGGAGGGACACAAATGAGACAAGGGAAAATATATCAGAATAGAAAAAATTGACCTAGAATTAATCAGGGCAGTGTATCCATGTTGGTCTTGCCCTGGGCTATGGTAAAAAAAAAAAAAAAAGTAGCTTTCCAGTGAGGATGGGTGCGGTTTGGTGTAGGCAGGTCTAGTCTCCACCGTGCCCTCAGGGCTGCTCCTTGAGGTCCCACCTTGTTGGTTGTGCTGAGAAAAATGGTGGTGGCCCAGTCCCTTCTGGAACCAAGCAAACATTGCAAATCACTCTTTTGGGTTTAATCTCCCTGTGCCATGGGCGTAGCCAAGGTGGGCTGTATTCTGTGTCCCAAGCCCCACTTCATTTCCAGATCTTAGTCTGAGCGCTTAAATGGTATCACCCGAAATGTAATCCCACAGGCTGCTTCCCAGCCGGGGATCAAGCTGGGAGAGCAGCAGAGCAGTTTCAGGCCAGGCCACTTCCCAGGCAGAGATCAAGTGAGGAAAACAGCAGAGCAATTTCTCCTGGCACTGCCTGGGACTGGGGCACCCAGCCCAAATTCAGCACCACAGCTCAAAATAGGATCACTCTCTGTCCTGAGCTGAGGCTTTTTTGTTTTCCGGGGACAGTTCTATGAGCAGTTTCAGGCATTCTTTCTCTTTCTCTCGACTCTATGCGTCTCCCCACAGAGGGGTTCCCTCACCTCCCTCCATGTCTCTGGCTCCTGGCCCATTTTTATCTTCTTCAGTTCGCACTCATGCACCTATGAGGTTGTGTTCTTAGTGGACTCTGTCTCTTCCTCCCAGACTCCTGCGGTTGAGTGTCCTATGGCTTCAGGCCTTCTCTGATTGAGAAATGGGAGTGAGTGAAATATACAGAGCTTCCTACTTCTCTGCCATCTTGCCTTGAATCTCTTTTCTATTTGTTTTATAGATGGCATACTTTAGGGCTTGAATTTTCCTTTAGAAATTATTTTTAGACTTTGTGTTAGTGAAGTACTTAGTAATTTTTTTAGTGATAAACCAGTTGCAGACATGTGTTCAGCATAGAAGAAAAGTGATATTTCTAAATATATTAATGGGCAATAAACAGGTCTCTAAAACTTCTGTCATCTCATCATCTTGAGGTGGTGAGTTCCTCAAATAGCTACTTAATTTAGAGTCAAGTCTTAGGAGAGTTAGCTATGTATGCCCACACAAGAGTATGTTAAACATTTTGAAGAAAAGAAGGTTATTTTATGGCTATTTGTGAAAATGTAAACAACAAACTGATCATTGGAAGTAACTTTCCAGTAGAAAAACGATTCCCAATGCCTAGCCCACCCTACTAAGCCTTTTTATAAGAGAATACAGCACAACTGCTAAGGAAATCCACGAATGAGATGCAAAAATTTAAGAGAAGGTGATGGGAAAGGGGACAAACAGCAGTTTATGCTGTAAATATGTTTTAATGATGAGGCATACACACCACCTGATGTTGAAATTCCTTTAAAGTCACTGATACTCAGAATGTCAGGATGTAGCTTTACACTTAATACTGTGCAAATACCAAAGACAATGGTTAAAGTTGATGCACCAGATCAAAGTGTTCCCTTCTCAAATTTGAGAAAACTTATTTTGTGCAAATTAATCACTTTCTTGAGGGCTTTAGTAGCCAAAATTATTTCCTGTAATCCAATCACTTTAGCATTTAGGTCCTTTCAAAATATGTGTACTTTCAAAATAAAATTCTTTAAAGACCTAAATGCTGTACCTTTGTTCTTTCTTCTCTGTGTTCTCTCTTTGCTCTGGGAGATGAGCAAATGCTTTTAGGAAAAGAAACATATGAGCTAAGTCTTCTTGGATTAACTGAAGTAACTCAGATGAGAGATATTATGAAGAATATGTTATAATCTTTAGCTTATTCTTATTTTTTTAAATTTATTTTTCTTTAGCTCATTCTTAACCCAGCATAGGGATTCATGGGGATCTTCCTTAAAAAAAAACAAAACAAAACAAAACAAAAAAAACCCAGTGTGGAAACATGTCACTTCTTAAGCATGCTGGTAGCCCATATTACTAAATACATGGTACTTACAATTCCTTTAAGGCGATATTATTATCTAGCCTTCTTTTACCTCACTTTCTCTTTGTTCCCTTGGCTGGAGCCACAGGTCTTATTCCTCTAATAGGCTACCTCCTCAGGACCTAAGCATTGCCATTGTAGAGGAGGAAAAATAATGATCCCTTTCACTTTGTAGGTTCTAGGCTGAGATTCCCCTGGAATAAAAGATTAACAAGAAAAAAATCAAACAAGTTTAATAATGTGTATACCTCCTGTATACATGTTATCCTGGAATACTGAAAAACTCCCCAAAATAGCCTAAATAGCATCTCCTGCTAAAGGCAAAAGAAGGTGTTAGGGGGTGGGAGAACCAGATATGGGAAATTACCAGGAAAAGCACTGTATACAAGGGCAAGGTTGTTATGCAAATTTAAATCTTTGCCTTCTCAATTGATAGGAGTTTCTATCTTCTTCTTCCTGTTACAGAGAGGGAACCATCCCTACAAATGCATATTTCCTTTATACATGGAAATCTGTCTTATAAAAGAATAACTTAGGTTTTCAGAGCTTCTCTTGTGTCTGCTGTTTCTTAAATATAATCAGCCTAAAATAATCCTTATGTCAAATAGGCATATTCTGGGTAACATATTCTGCTTCCCTTCACTGGTCTCACTGTCCACGATACCCTTCACTCACATATACACACAGATATTTGATTCCTGTCAAGAAGCAAGAATTCCTGTCCCCTTCAAGATCCTTCTAGCTGGACTAGGAATCAAATTGACATGAGACAGATGAACAGGAGAATATAAAATATAATAAGCATACATACGGGGAATCCACACAACATGGAAATTCCAAACACAGGCACAATGAAGTATATAAGTCACCCTGAATTAAGGAGTAGGGGACAAGAATCAAGAACTTCAGAGGAAAGGAATGCAATTTACAAGATGAAAAAGAGTAAATGTTTGGGAAACAAATTTTTGCTGCTCCTCTCAGAAACAAGGGGACAGAGAGAAGACTTCAATCAAAGTGGCCTTGCTAGGTTCTTCCCTGTCCACCATTACTAGTTCATATTATACTGTAGTTATCTATAGCAATAGCTCGCTTCCTGGAACAGGTCCTCTGTCTAAATTCTTCTAGGTTGTTTTTTGGGGGAGGTAGAGAGATATTCCTGACTTTGCTGGGATTTGATTGCTTTTTAACCCAAAATAATCTTCATGCCAAAGTGGCCCATATTGGGGCAGCATGGCATTGGCCCCTCCACCCCTGATGCCTAATTCCTTTTGGTCTTTATTCAAGTACTATGTTAGTGAGGCTTTCCCAGGCCATCATATGTCAAAGTTCAATCCACCATCCCCTACTCTGCTCCCATCACTTCTTAGTGCCATCCTCTACTTCATTTATCACTTCTTAGTGTCATCCTCTACTTCATTTTTCCCTCTATTATGTAACTTTTAAACTCATGGTCTCCCTTCCCTCAACAATGTGAACTCTAAGAGGGCAAGAATTTTTGTCTCTGCTTCACTTGTGTTGTCTGGGAGAATAATTAGAACATAGTAGGCACTCAATAAATTCCTACAGAATGAAAGGAGTACTAAATGAATAAATGATTGTATTCATGAAGAAAGGACTGACTCTTATAAACTGAAGTCCACATGTGGCTTTTAAGATGGTGGTATCCATTTCTAAATGAGAGCATATTTTCCAATGCTTTGTATATAATGTAATCAACAGAAAGATTTGAGCATTATTCAGCTGAATTTTGTGATATGGTGCAAAATATGCTGGAGTCCAAATACAACAGCCTTTACAATCTCTTTATTACTTTTTTCCTAGGTATGGAAGAATATGATTACTTCTCAGGATGGAAATTGCAGAATTGTTTTAATATGACTAAGCATATACTCAACTAAAATTAATCCATATAATTGGTCCCTGGGTTCCTTTTAAAGTTTTATGTATGTATGCTTTTATGTACATATGCATTACCATTCTTATTTTATCATATGGCACAAAGCACTTATAATCAAAAGACAATTTAGGCCAAATCTTTCAATCTCAGTAGATTATATGTATCTTACTGTGTTGATGTAATTAAAGTGAATTAAAGGCAGGATTCCTTTTTTTTTTAAGGTTTCCTTTAAACCAATAGAATGAATCTGCATAACTCACTTCCATTCAAGAAGGATGAACAAAAGCTGTGACTTGAGCCTGGCACTTTGCCAAAACATCCACATAATTACCATTCTCAAGGAGACTTCTAGGGCTTGCTTTTTACCAGACATTCCTGAATCACTCAACACTATAGTTGATTCTGATTTTAAGGCATTTTATTTTTTAAAATCTATTTTAAATAATCTCTGTACTCAATGTGGGGTTCAAGTGTCTTGCGCATATTTGGTGTCCAAAAACCGTATGTTGAGTTAAAACAATGTTTAAAACTTTGTAAATATAATTAAAAAAAAATTTTTTAACATTTATTCATTTTTGAGAGTTAGAGAGACAGAGCACAAATGGAGGAAGGGCATAGAGAGAGAGGGAGACACAGAATCTGAAGCAGGCTCTAGGCTCTGAGTTGTCAGCACAGAACCTGACATGGGGCTCAAACTCAAGAACCGTGAGATCATGACCTGAGCTGAAGTTGGCTGCTTAACCCACCAAGCCATCCAGGTGCCCCCAAGAAACTTTGTAAATATAATTGAATCTCTATGACATGCAGCCAAAAGGAATCCAAAATGATATAACCATCAACTTAGTAACCTGCAATAAAATGATTTAAGTATTCAAAGAATTAAATGGGTGTTGAGTTTCTCTTGACTCTTGGGAAGAATATTGTCAGAGTAGCTTGAAAAACAGCATCTATAAAAACTATAAAAATAGTATACACATGTATTTGAATAACCATTCCACAATCATATAGGTTCTCCTCTATATTCACCCATTCGTTAATTTTATTATTCCCTAGATGCTTGGGGTGTTTGGTAGAGGGTCAAAGAAGACACATCAGATGTGTATCCTAAAAAGGACACAAACCCATCCATATGGTATAAATAAACATAAAATGAATATTAGTGGGAAAACTTACAGGAAGAAAAGCCACAGTGAACATAATTCCCTATTCTCTCAGAATAAAAAGTGGTCCAACAAAAAGGGAGCACCTTTTTCCCCACCTACCACCACCATGTTGCTTGATCTATTTATAGGATAAGTAACTGAGGGAGAGATTAGCTAGACAATTGTGTGATAATGGCAGGTTCTTGTTTGAATAATGGCAGGCTGCTGTCATATAGTAAGTCTTACAGAAGACCTACCCTCTTCCAAGCCGGAAGTTTGGGTAAAGCAAAAGATAGTGCCATATGTATTTGAAAAACTGGACACCCACTAGTTTGGAAGGTTGGATAAATGTGAGTCTTGACTGAAGTTCTAATTACATTTCAGAATGGAACTGAGACTTAGCTTATAGGATTTTAACTGACACAAAACCGATGGCTGGTTGGGAATGATGAATTGGTTAGTCAAAAGTTTTTTCAGCGAGATGATCTGTTTCTACTGGACCCATTAAGATACAGACAATTTCACCTCAAAGATCATATATCAGGACAGTTTATATTTATATTAAACATATGTATGAGGGGCACCTGCGTGGTTCAGTTGGATGAGCATCTGACTCTTGATTTCAGCTCAGGGCAAGATCTCAAGAATCTGTGAGATTCTCTCTCTCCCTCTCTCTGCCCCCCCACACTCATATGTACTCTCTCTCTCTCTCTCTCAAAAAAAAAAAATATATATATGAAATCACATATTAGAGTGGCTGGTTTATGGTGGGCACTCAAACAATTACACACTGATTCTGAAATTGAAACAAAAGAAGTGGGGTTATTAATGAGCGTGTACCAAGGACTATTCTACATGATTCCTGTATCTTATTTCTTTTATTCCTCACACCAACGCTGTGAAATGTCTTCTATAATTCTCATCCACACTTTACATATGATAAATATGAGGCTCAAAAAATTGTCCCAGATCACACAGTTGTTACGTGAAAAATCATAAATCAAATCCTGGCATGATTCTTTTGGAGTCTCTACTCTTAACCACTGGGCATGATACCTGCTAAATTCCTTCCATAAATTGTGCACTAAGGTAATATTAAGAAATGTCAAAGAAATCTTTTTTCTTTCTTTCCATGGTAAAAAATCTACATTAATTTTGGGTTTACGTGCAAAAAGAGAAATGGTTTCTTGTGAATTTCCTATTTGTATTATCCTGTGCTATGAGTGTGAGAAAAATAGCAAAGAAATAAGGATCTGTTTCTGTGACTGTAGTAACTTAATTAAAGGAAAGTCATTTAAATACTTTTCCCCCTCCTATAAAATTGGGGTAAATTGGCCACTTAACTTCTCAAGGGTAGTAATATTAATGAGTGACTGGCTGTAATAGGATTTGGAAGTTTAGAGGAAAGGCAGTATGCAAGAATGAATCATAAATTGCTATGGTTAGAAATTTTCATTCTCAGACCAATTTAAAATCCTTTAAGAAGGTGAATGAGCACTGATAAAAAGAGCACAGAACAAGAAAATGTTACGTCTGGACACAGACAAGGAAAGTATATGTGTAAAAATGGAAATTGTCACCGTCTTGGGAAACATAATTGTATTTGGGAAGATTTTAATACTTTAAGAAGAAGTTTATTTCTTTTCTACTTTTGCCTTTTGGAGAACAAATTTAGATTACTGACATGATAGTTATAGAATATATCATGGTGTCTTTTGGGGTCATTAAGTCAATATTATTCATATCTACATTAATAGAGAGATTTCTCATTATATTTCTACTTGGGTTTAAAGATTTGCTATGAGAGAAGTTGATTTGGATAGAAGTTATTCAGATCATTAGTCTGTCTCTCTCCAGTTACATGTTTAATTTTCCTAAGCCTGCTTAGTCACTCAAACACCTTGATCATATACCAGATATCTGATTATTTTTTAGCAGTAGTTATAAAATAAATATGAATCCCTATTCAGACTTCTTTGAGCATTGTTTAGAATGCCATTTTATTAACTTTGTTCTCTGTGTCTCCTTATTTGTCTTTGGAATTCAAATATAAAATTAGTTATCAGCTCTGTTAAAAAGAAAACCACAGATGTGGCTTATCTATAAAATGGAATACTACATGGCAATGAGAACGAATGAAATCTGGCCATGTGTAGCAACATGGATGGAACTTGAGGGTGTTATGCTGAGCGAAATAAGTCAGGCAGAGAAGGAAAAATACCATGTTTGCATGTATAGGAGGATTAGGAGGAACTTAACAGAGGACCATGGGGGAGGAGATGGGGAAAAATAGTTGGGGAGAGGAAGGAAGGCAAACCATGAGAGACTCTTGAATGGTGAGAACAAACTGAGGGCAGATGGGGTGGGGGGGAGGAGAGGAGGCTGATGGGCATGGGGGAGGGCACTTGTGGGGATGAGCACTGGGTGTTATATGGAAGCCAAATTGACAATAAACTATTAAAAAAAAAAAGAAAGAAAAAGAAAACCACAGGCCCAAAATGGCATTACTTAGGCAAGCTCATCAAACTGGGGCTTGATACCTAACCTAACTGCACTTTCAACCTCTCCCAGAAATGTAGTCTTAACCAGTTAGTCAGGAATTTTCTGGTGAGCACCAATAAGGCAATCTGTCACACGGGCTCTCTAGATGAGGTATTCCACCTACTAATACCTTTTACTGATGACCCCACCCGAAATACATCTATTTTATTTATGACTCCCTTGTCTTACCTTTAAAAAACTTTCCCTTTCTGTAGTGCTTTGGAACTCCCCTCTACTTGCTACATGGGATGCTGCCCGATTCACTAATCACTTAATAAAGTCAATTAGATGTTGAAATTTACTTGGTTGAATTTTGTTTTCTAACAGCTCAAATGCATTTAAAAGAAAAACAAATAAAAAATTATCTAGAGTTTCCAATTCACCAAGGTGGTTGTGGCAGGCAGGATAATGGCCCCCCCAAAGATTTTCATAACCTAACCCCTGGAATTTGAGAATATGTTCAGTTACATGGCAAAGGAGAATTAAAGTTGCAGATGGAATTAAAGTCACTAATCAGCTGACTTTTACTTGTGAAGATTATTTTAGATTATCTGAGTGGGCTCTGCATAATCACAATGGTCCTTATAAGTGGAAAGGGGAGCAGAAGAAGAGAGAGTATAAGATGTGACAGAATAAGAGGTTGGTATGATATGATTGTTCACTTTGAAGATGGAAGAGTCATGCACCAAGTAATGCAAGAAGCTTCTAGAAGCTGGAAAAAGTATGAAAATACACTGTCCCCTAGAGCTTCCAGGAAAAACAAATCCTACCAACTTCATGATTTTAAACCAATAAGACCCATTTTCAACTTCTGGCTTTTGGAATTGAAAGGTGATAAATTTGTGTTGTTTTCACCCACTAAGTTTGTGATAATTTGTTATAATAGCGATAGTAAACTAAGAGTCATTCAGATTTTTTCTATGTTAAAAACATATACAAATAAGATGTTTTAATTGACTTCACTTGCAACAAAAAACCGTAATAACTGCTAACTTTAAGCTTGTCACTATTTAATAATAATTATTTTAAATACACTAGTACTTTGATTTAAGCAAACTTTTGTGTATATTTCATTCTTTTAGTATGCTTTTAAAACCTATCTATGTACCTATTTATTCATGAACTTTTAAGGGGCTGTCTGCCATTATCTAAAAGTGTTAGCAATGAAATGGATATAAAGTAATGAGAATAAAAGGAAAAAATATATAGTTCATATTAGAAAATGCATATTTAAAAACACAGACAAGAAAGAGTAGAAAACATGATGATGGTATAAACTGAGAAGTTTAACAGGCTTATGGAATTATGCAAAATAATAGCTTTAAATTTTGGTATTTTTTCAGTTGCTATAAAAACTTATTATTGGATTTATGAGAGTAAGGAGGTATATTGCTTTTAAATTTTTTTCTTTATTCTTACTTATTTTTAATTGAGGTAAAATGAACATAACATAAAATTTATCATTTTAACCATTCTTACATATCTAGCTCAGTGGTGTTAAGTTTTGCAATCATTGTTTTGCAATCATCACAACTTCTATTTCGTCTTATGAAATTGACTCTGTACCCATTAAACAACTTTTCATTCCTCTCTCATGCCAACTTCTAAAAATCACCCTTCTACTTTGTCTCTATTAAATTAACTACTCTAAGTACCTTATACAAGTGGAAACATATAGTATTTATCATTTTATCAGACTCCATAATCATGTGAGCCAATTTATTATAACCAGTAGGATAGGATGTATATATGTACACACACACATATACACATACACATACACATACACATACATATACATATACATATACATGAATAATTTGTCCTAGAGAACCATGATTAATATACTACATAAAATCTGCACAGTACTGTTTACAGAAGCTTTAATCATAATTTTTCAAAACTTGTAGGTAACCAAGGTATCTTTCAATAAGTGAAAGTATAAAAAAACAGTACTATAACCATGTAATGGAATATTATTCAGTGATTAAAAAAAGAAACGAGGGGCGCCTGGGTGGCTTAGTCGGTTAAGCGTCCGACTTTCGCTTAGGTCATGATCTCGCGGTTCGTGGGTTCGAGCCTCGCGTCGGGCTCTGTGTTGACTGCCAGCTCAGAGCCTGGAGCCTATTTCAGAGTCTGTATCTCCCTCTCTCTCTGACCCTCCCCTGCTCACACTGTCTCTCTCTCTCTCTCTCCTAGAAATAAATAAAAATATAAAAAAAAAAAAAGAAAAGAAACGAGCTCTCAAGCTAACAACATACATGCAAAAAGTTAAATTTCATATTGCTAAGTGAAAGAAACCAATCCCTAAAGGCTACCTACTGTAGATTCCAACTATATGACACGGTGAAAAAGAAAAAAAATACAGAGACAGTAAAAAGATCAGGGGTTGCCAGGAGTTCAGGAGAATAGAGAGTGGGAAATGGACCCCTGGCATGCAGGATTTTTAAGGCAGTGAAACCATTCTATATGGAACTAATAGTGAATGCATTCATTTTTCATTATACATTTCTCAAAACCCATAGAATGTACAAAACAGAGATTGAAACTTAACATAAGGTATGTACTTTACTCAATAATAATGTATTGGGGAACCTGGGTGGCTCAGTCGGTTAAGCGTCCTACTTCGGCTCAGGTAATGATCTCATAATTTGTGAGTTCAAGCCCCACAATGGGCTCTCTACTATCAGCACAGAGCCCTCTTCAAATCCTCTTTCCCACTCTCTCTCCACCCACCTCCACTCACATGTGTGTGCATGCATGTGCACGCGCGCACACACACACACACACACACACACACACACACTCTCTCTCTCTCTCTCTCTCACTCTCTTTCTCTGGAAAAAAATGTATCAACTGGTCCCCAGAGCAGAACTAGGATCTCTTGGAATTGTTACTGAGAGTGGTATGGGAGTGGGGAAGATGGCAGAGAGTCTAAGACTGAATCTAATGGAAGGTGATAAGGGGGAATAAGAAAAGGGAAATACAGTAAAATTTGTATGTCTTCACAGTTTTATACATGATCAGCTTAAATCCAAACCTGGAGGTTCTGGTGTGTGGAATGAGGGACCCTGATACCCTGAGGCAATTTTTCTCTCACCTTGAAAATGCTATGGTATTTGAATGATGTGTTCATCTATGGAGGTTCCAGAGAGAATCATCAGGATTTGTCCTATCAGAAGAATAGCAATAGTTGAAGAGCATTCTTATTTTTTTGGTTTGGTTAAGGAAATACAGTTATTATATTCAAAATAATGTTAATTCTATTTTTTTGCATTTTGACCCTTTACATGTGCGATTTTAAAGATAAATTGAAATCAATATAAATAAAATTTTGTTATAACTTTGGTATTTTAAAAATATAATAAGGTATCAATATTGGCTCATCAATTGTAACAATTAAACCACACAAATGCAAGATATTAGTAAGAAAGTAAACTGAGAAAGGTGGGCATAAGGGAATTCTCTGTACCCTCCACTTAATTTTTTCATAAACCTAAATGCTGTAATCAAAACAACATGCAATTGACATAAAAATAGACATATAGATCAATGAAACAGAATAGAGAGCCCAGAAATAAATCTCATGCATAAATGGTCAATTAATTTATAACAAAGGAGTCAAGGGGTGCCTAGGTGGCTCAGTTGGTTAAGCACCTGACTATTGATTTCAGTTCAGGTCATGATCCATGTGCCCTGCATCAGGCTCTGCACTGGGTGTGGAGCCTGCTAAAAATTCTCTCTTTCTCTCTCTCCTTCTCTCTCTACCCCTTTCCTTCTCATCCTCTCTTAAAAAGGGGGGGGTGCAAGAAGATAGTATGAGGAAAAAAGAGTTTAATAAATGGTGCTGAGAAAAATTGGAGAGCCACATAGATAAAGAATGAAACCAGACTATCTTACACTATCCACAAAAATGAATTCAAAATGGATTAAAGACTTGAATGTAAGACTTAAAATCATAAAAAAATCTAAGAAGAAAACATAGGCAACAACTTCCTTGACATGGTCTTGGCAATGATTTTTGTATTTAACTCCAAAATAAAAGGCAACAAAAGCAAAAATAAACAAGTAGATTGAAGTCAAGCTAAAAAGCTTCTACACAGCAAAGGAAACCATTAACAAAATGAAAAGGCAACCCACCAAATGGGAGAAAATATTTACCAATTATAAAACTGATAAATAGATAAATAAAACTCATACAGTGCATTACCAAAAAACCCTATCCACTTAATAAATGGGCAAAGGAGAGGTGTCTGGATGGTTTGGTCGGTTAAGCATCCAACTCTTGATTTCAGCTCAGGTCATGCTCTCACGGTTACATGAATTCGAGCACCATGTCAGGCTCTGTGCTGCAATGAAGAGCCTGCTTGGGATTCTCTGTCTCTCCCTCCCTCTCTGCCTCTCCCCAAATAGTGCTGTCTCTGTCTCTCTCGAAATAAATAAATAAATGAACTTTTAAGAAAATAGGCGAAGGAAATTATAAATAAATAAATGGGCAGAAAACGTGAATAGACATTTTTTGAGAAAAGACATCCAGATGGCCAACACATACATGAAAGTATGTTCAACATCACTAGTCTTTAGGGAAATGCAAATCAAAATCACAATGAGATATCACCTCAAACATATTAGAATAGCTATTACCAAAAAGACAAGAAGTAATAAATGTTGGTGAAGATATGGAGAAAAGGGAACCTTCTTACACTGTCAGTGAGAGTGCAAACAGGTGCAGCCACTGTGGGAAACAATGTGGAGGTTCCTCAAAAAATCAAAAATAGAATTTTCATATGCTCCAGCAATCCTACTTCTGAGTATATACTTGAAGGAAAAGATACCACTATCTAAAGGAGATATCTGCACTCCCATGTCCACTGCAGCATTATTGACAATAGCTAAGGCATGGAATGTAATCAGAAGTGTTCGTTGACAGACAAAAGGAAAAAAAGAAAACATGAGACAGAAATATATATATATATATATATATATATATATATATATATATATTTATTTATTTATTTATTTATTTCTACATATACATATACATGTATATCTGTAATACATACCTGTAACATGTATTATTATCATATATAAAAATATTATTTAGTCATAAAAAAGAAGGAAATTCTACCATCTGCAATACTTGAGGACATTATGCTAAATGAAATAAGTCAGACAGAGATAGACTAACACTGTATGATCTCTTTTATATGTGGAATCTAAAAAATTACATTCATAGAAGCAGAAAACACATTGGCAGTTGTTAGATGCAGGGGGTTAAGAGTGGGAGAAATGGGTGAAGTTGATAAAAAAGTACAAGCTTCCAGTTATAAGTAAGCTTGGGGATGTAATGTATAACATAGTGACTATAGTTTATAATATTGTATTGTATATTTGAAACTTGCTAAGAGGGGCGCCTGGGTGGCTCAGTTGGTTAAGCATCCGACTTTGGTTCAAGTCATGATCTCGCAGTTTGCTGCTGACAGCCAGCTCAGAGCCTGGAGCCTGCTTCAGATCCTGTGTCTCCCTCTCTCTCTGACCCTCCCCTGCTCACACTGTCTCTTTCTCAGAAATAAATAAAAAATTTTTTTTTAATTTAAAAACTTCTCATTACAAGAAAAAGAATTGTAACCATGTGAGGTGATGAATGTATTAACTAACCTTATTGTGGTCATTGTTTCTAAAGGTACACAAAATCCTATCATTATGTTGTACACCTTTACTTACACAACGTTATATATGTCTATTATATCTCAATAATACAGGGAAAAATAAAAAACAGAAATTTAAAAAATTTAGACTTAATATAATTTTGATCTTCTAGATCTTTGGCAAAGACTTTATTTATATTCATAGATATTCTTTCTGCTTCCTGCATTCATATACCTTTGGTAGATAAAAATATGTTAAAATCTCAGAAAAATGAGTTTGCTTCATATTTAAAGACTAATAAAATAAAACTCTGAAAGAAATTTATTTTCGTAAAGGAACTAATTCTTTTTATTAGTGTTAAGACTATTCCAAGGCACTCTTAGAATTTCGGGGCATATACCTTTCTCTTTTTGTCTCTCCTTTCCTTCCTTATTCCCTCCATTTCCTTCTGATTTTCCCTTCCTTCTTTCCTTCTCTCCTTCCTTACTTCTATTTTTCTCTTCTTCTTAGCTTAGACTAAAAGAGTGAACCTTCCTCTTTCCAAAGTCCAGGCTCTACGTATCCTTATTTTGGAAATGAGACCTCTTTTATTCTTACAACTCACATTATGCAATATCTTAATATTATTTCTGAGTTGCATTTTTAATTGGGGATGGTAGTAAAAACAATAAAAGATGTAAAATACATTAAGCACCTAATATGTACACAAAATGTTAATAGACTTGACAAGAAATCTAAGAGAGAAATATTATGTCCACATCTTTAAAAAAAGGACCTAATGAGGATTTCTTTAAAATGCTCACTCAGAACATTGGTGATTACATTATATGATGCAGAGAAGTTTTCATATTGCATTCTATCCCAGGATAATTGGGTGTTAGGTCAGTATTAGGCCTTTAATTGATGGCTTATTCAGCAATACAGAAAAAGCCCTCTACAAAAATACGGTGTGCAGATAATGGGATAATCCTAGCTACGTAAGACATTACCATTCTGTATATTTTGACTTTCAAATTAAAGGCCTATATTTGTAGTATAGGCAAATAATACATTCCAAGAGTATATATAGAATCAAAATGCAAAATGATAAAGCAACTTCTTATTAAATTGTTGGCCAGAAATTGATGTAGTTACTTTCACTTGCTTGTATTGAGTATTAAAATCTCGACTTTTTTGTGATTGATTTGTTTTAAGGTTAACTTCCATACACAGCAGGTATTCAATAAATAATGTTGACTGACAGATGGTTAAATGTTAGAATGTGCCTCATCCTCACAAGCAAATAGACACCTTGGTGACTGATTAGGGTCAGGCATTCTTTAAAATATATTTTGCACATGTTTCTGAATAATTACTTGCTAAATTTAATGATGAATTTAAAATAGTTTTTTTTAATTTTTTTTAATGTTTTATTTATTTCTAGGAGAGAGAGAGAGAGACAGCGTGAGCAGGGGAGGGTCAGAGAGAGAGGGAGATACAGACTCTGAAACAGGCTCCAGGCTTTGAGCTGGTAGTCAGCACAGAGCCTGACGCGGGGCTCGAACCCATGAACCGCGAGATCATGATCTAAGTGAAAGTCGGACGCCCAACCGACTAAGCCACCCAGGTGCCCCTAAAATGGTTTATACTATCATTAATTAGTCTCATTTAGTTTTTATTGTAGGGTTGCTGAATCTAAACTGGTTAAAATGTTTTAGTACCACAGTATTTGCTGTTTAAAATTCTATTTTAAAAATCTGTAAAGGGGCGCCTGGGTGGCTTAGTCGGTTAAGCGTCCGACTTTCGCTTAGGTCATGATCTCGCGGTTCGTGGGTTCGGCCCCGCATCGGGCTGCCAGCTCAGAGCCTGGAGCCTGTTTCAGTCTGTGACACCCTCTCTCTCTGACCCTCCCCTGCTCACGCTGTCTCTCTCTCTAGAAATAAATAAAACATTAAAAAAAATAAAAAAATAAAAATCTGTAAAGATATACAAGGTAGTTTTTCCTCCACTACCACTGTACTAAATTCTAGGAGAGTACCTCTAAAAGATGACAGGATTAAGAAAAAATAAAAGGTTGCTCCTTAATTATTATTGAGAAATCAGCAAATTCTCTGTTCATTTCTTTTAACTCATGAAGCTGAGATCAGTTATATGAAGTCCGATTTTCTCACAAGGTAAGTTAGTGTTTGATAACTCTTGACTGTGATTTTTTTTCCCTCAACATGGCAATAACTCTTTCAGGACCCTACTCTTTAAAGCACTAGGAACCTATTAACTGCATATTTCTAAGATAATTCATGTGTATGTAAATATCCTCCTTTAAATGTTTCACTTCATTACCTCTAGTATGCAGAATTCAGAGAAATTAGATTCTCAGAAAATAATTTCATGCCAGAACCCCAGGTATTGGACAAAAAAGATTAAAATAGGTGACTTAAACCACTCCATAATACACCTTAAGCACTTCTTTTTTAAAAAGGTCAAAGGCATCTTTTATTCAGACATTTTCACAATTTACAACTGGGTACTTAGAGATAAAACCTACATTGAGATAACATTTTAATTTAATCTATTGATTCAATAATATTTTATTTGAATAAAAACACCTCTAAACTAAATAGTCAGGCCCGATCAGCTTCCAAACTGATACTAGAATACTAATGTTAAAGCATAGAAAGCTAGATAAAATAATCAAAGGCCATACTTGAGATGTGGAAAGAGTAATATTTAATGTGTCAGTTATGCTTACATGGTGGTATTTTGAATATCATTGAATGAATGTTTGCTAACACAAGATATGACACATTAGGAGTCATTCCTTTTTTCCTCCCATAAACTAATGACACATGTTGTTGCAAAGACAACTAAATAAAACTCCATGAAATCATCTTCCGTGAAATCATCTTCCATGACACCAGATTGGGGGTGGGGGAAGGGGTGCCTGCCTCACTCAGTTGGTGGAGCATGTGATTCTTGATCCCAGGGTCATGAGTTTAAACCCTACATTGGGTGTGGAGCCTACTTAAAAAAAAAAAAAAAAAGATAACTATGACACCGGATGGGGTTTCCAACTATGAATTGGTTCTAAATAAAGGATTCTTTGGAAATGCTATAGAATAATAGCACTAAAAATAAATTTTTAGATTATCTAACCACTGCTCTTATCTCTACATTTAACAAATGAAGAAATTACAAAAAGTTAACTGGGAAGTGACATTAGCAATGCCCCTCAAGTTTCTAATGACAGATATGGGCAGGAACCCAAGAATGCTGACACCAGTTGTTTGAATTAATTTTCATTATTCTGTACTAAAAATCCTGTTTTGGCACTCATAGTTACAGGAAACTGTTTACACAATACGCAAAAGGGAACTGCTCTATGTAGATATGCGTGCATGTGTGTTTAATTAAAGCAAAAATCTGAGGTCAGCTCCTTCCATTATATCAACCTCATGTTCATCAATTCAATAATATTTTTTAAAAGCCTATATCTTCTCAAAGGATTTCCTTTTTTTACTAAGTTGTGGTACATGAATAGCTAGCTACATCTTCAGGTAACACTATTTTGTAGAACTCTATTTACCAAAAAAAATTTAGCTGGAATCATTCCATATTTACTGAGAAATATATCAGACTTCTAAAAATGTTTCCAATAAGAATTTAGGAATTGTCATGCAAGGCTTGGATTATTCTATATACCAACAAAACTCTATGGTGTCTCAATGGACACATCCAATAGGGATCTTAGAGTAAATATGATGAGAGGAGGCATGATTCTTTCCCTGTGCCATTTTTAAAAGTAAAAGATATGTCCATAAAAATACTAGCTCACCATTTTCCAATAATGGGGCTGTATTACATGGATTTATCAGTGCTTTTAAAAACAATCTCTAGGGGCGCCCGGGTGGCTTAGTCGGTTGAGCGTCCGACTTTCGCTCAGGTCATGATCTCACGGGTCGTGGGTTCGAGCCCCGCGTTGGGCTCTGTGCTGACTGCCAGCTCAGAGCCTGGAGCCTGTTTCAGTCTGTGACTCCCTCTCTGACCCTCCCCTGCTCACGCTGTCTCTTTCTCTCTCTCTCTCATAGAAATAAATAAAACATAAAAAAAAAAACAATCTCTATCTGGGGTGCCTGGGTGGCTCAGTTGGTTAAGCTTCAGACTTCAGCTCAGGTCATGAACTCACTGCTAGTGAGTTCAAGCCCGGATTTGGGCTCTCTGCTGTCACCGCAGAGCCCACTTCAGATCTTCTGTCTCCCTCTCTCTCTCTGCCCTTTCCTGCATGCTCTCTCTCTCAAAAATAAATAACATATTTAAAAAAATAATAAAATAAAAACAATTTCCATCTGTACCACCCTTTGTAATGTTGGAGAAAGCTCTTGCTGCCGTTTTTCCAAAACATGATGAATCAGCTTGTTTTCTTTAGTCACACTTAGGGAGTATGTGAAAAGAATGAGCAAAAACTTGAGAAAGTATAGGGGAGGGTAACAAGATCCATGAATAAAACCATATGACATTATTAAAGTACAGGTGGGGAGAAGCAGTTCCAAGGAGGGTGGTAAAAAGGCAACGGGGCGGGGTGGGGGTCTGGGTCTAGGTGGCAGTTCAAGACAGTACAGTTTCTAACCTAATCATATATTTGTAGGCTGGCACTTTGGAGAGTATGACCATCAGTGAATTGAATTAAATGATTCCTCATTTAAGGATATGCATTCTTAATTGAAATAATTTCATTGTTTATCTACTATTTATCATGGTAGCAAGTTCCTATAGATATTTAATGATATTCTGCAATTTATCAGATATTATGTATCTTGTTATCAGTTGAATGAATGGATCCCTAAAATTTATTGCATGTTAGTGATTTAAGAAGACTAGTAAACATGCACTGACGTCTTTGCAAGGCAGGGCACACATGCATTGCAATAATTCTTATGGATTGCCTATGACTAAGATTAATCCAAATAGTCCTTTTAAAAATAACTCATTTAGCACCAAATTAATAGCCATATTAGAAGAATGATGTCCAAATAATTTTCAGAAAAGGACACTCTTGTGTCATTAGGGAAGTGCCCTTTTAAAGTGTCAAACCATTATAGTTAGCAACTGTCATTAAGAAGTAGCCATCTGTCACTATTTATTGTCAGAAGAAACATTCATTGACATTGCCTAAGTGAACTCTGTTTGCATTTTTCACTCTTGTTTAGTTATTATGTCTACAACTGGCCATTTGCATAAAAGGCCACTGGCAAAGTCTAACAAAGAGTTTATAAAATTGGTTTTTATTTCAAGCACTATTTGGATTTATTTTAACGAAAAAGGAAGCAAGAGCTACAAAAAGTGATTTTTTTTTCTCATCAGCAATGTTGCCTAGTTTATGGCCACGAATATCCAATATCAGTAAATGGGAAGTCAATAAATTTTACCATTTTTAGCTTCTAAAATCCATCACCAAATCTGTGAAAAATCTGTGTGTATTACTTCAGTATACAGTGTCATCAAGAAATATTCTATTTTAGCAATAATAATAGCAAGTAGAGAAAAAGGGGGGAATATCATGTGATTATAAGTATAATCTTAACTTTCATATTGAAAACAGAATTTTTAAGATGACTATAAAATACTCAATGATTTCCT
Organism: Proteles cristata cristata; assembly: GCA_017311185.1. Taxonomy (NCBI): domain Eukaryota; kingdom Metazoa; phylum Chordata; class Mammalia; order Carnivora; family Hyaenidae; genus Proteles; species Proteles cristata. The sequence goes on from JAESUZ010002916.1 coordinate 21,716, forward strand.
TTTAATTATAGGATCCAAAATGGTTCATTTCTTTGCCTTGAGTACTTCTGTCTGTTTTCATTTGGAAGTCATTTGCCTTTCATTCTATTCATCCTTTCCCAATTTTATACCCTTAAGATAAATTTTAGACATATAACAAATTGCTCATTAAATAGTTGGCCTTGTCAAACTGATAGGCAGGAAGGGAAAAAATTGCTCACTTCTAAAGGTCCATTTACTTATTAATGACAGGATAGGTTACTATATTTTCTATGTATGAATTACTTCATCCAAAGTAGAAAGCCTGGCAAAGAGAAAGTGGATGAAAGCTTGGCTTTTGAAATGCCACTTTAAAAACTTCTCTATGACTTAGATTCCATTTGTTATAGAAATGGTTTTGGAACATACATATAACTTTTATTTCACAAAGAGCCCGGAGGAAGGCAAAACAGCAGATCCAGTAAGCATCCTTCCTATGGATGAAGCATTACTGGAAAAAATCTGTTCCATTAGTTATTATTGCCTGTGAGGTTTTGGGCAAGACACGTCATCTTCCTGAACCTTAGCTTTCTCCTCTAAAAAAAGGGTTGAAAATAACTACTCGTGGAGTTATTTTGAGGATAAGCTGTATAAAATACTTAAGAGTCTCTACCACAGTTGGCATTACATTGGTAGCTATGATTATGATTATGATTATTACTAGTGACACAAATATTGGGTGATGTTCATAAATTACAGTTATCTAATGGTCGATATTGTATATAGCCAAGAGTTCATTTATAGTTTTGCTCTCTTTGTGATGAAGCTTATCATTTTATGCATTAGTAGAAATCTTACATATTTGTCTTCATGCTTTGTAATTGATCTTATGTCCATGTAATTGTTTTTGCTAATTGAGCTATTGTCAAATATTTAGGGATCACTCACTATGTTTCTAACAGGGTCCTCTTTGTCCTTCTAGTTACTGGTGCCATCTTTTCCTGTATAGTACATGAACAAGATAAATAACCTATCAAGAAAAAAATTCAAGTGCAAAAACAAACAACCCAGCTCAACTACAAGTGGTCTCACAGCATTTACTATGAATCCTTACTAATCGCTATTTTTCTGTGAAGACAAGACTATCTGATTTTGTCACCTATCTGCTTAGGTCCCTTCAGTGATTTTCGCTAATTACAGGAACAAGAACAAAATGTTGAAGGCTAAAATTCAACTTCTCTCCTCGTTGACATAATGCCAGCCATGTTGTCCTCCTTCCCATTCCTCAAAAATCATCATGCTCCTTTCTGCCACAAAGATTTTCACATGCTGTCCCCTCTGACTGAAATGTTCTTTGTTTCTCTGCATGTAACTTACACATATTCATCTTCTGATATTGACTTAGACATTGTTTCCCCAGCAAAGCCATCACAATTTACCACACTCAACTCCAGAAGCTTTCCCTCTCATAGTTTCATGTTACTTTCCATGAGTAAAAAAAGGAAAGAAAAGGACATATAATGATTAGATTTCCATTAAATAAGATACGGGGGGGGGGGAGTGCATACGTGTGTGTATATAAAAAGTTAAAAAGTCCCAGGTATCTAAATTTTCAGTTAGAAGTTCTTTATCTAGTATATCAAGATGAATTTGGATTATTTAACTACAATCAGCATGTGTCTTGCTTTGAAAACAAAATCTATCTTTCAGAATACCTCTGTCACCATATCATCCAGCAATTCTCTTCCTAGGTATCATAAGTGAAAACATATGTCTACACAAAGATCTGTACAATAATATTCGTAGCAACTCTATTCATAATGGTCCCAAATGGGGATCAACCTAAATGTCCATCAGCGTAAATGGAAACAAAAAGCAGGATATCCATACAGAAGCACACTCTTCAGCCATAAAAGGGAATAAAATATTAATACATGCAACAGTATTGATGAACACTGAAACCATTTGCTAAGAGAAAAAATCCAAACTCAAGAGACTAAATATTGTAAGATTCCATTCATATGAAATGCCTAGAAAAGGCAAATTTAGAGAAAAAGAAAGTAGATTAGTGGCTGCCTGGGGCTAGGGCTGATAATGAGGATTAACTGTAAATGAGCATAGGGATCTTACTGGAGGGATTAGAATGTTCTAAAACCAGTTTATGGTGATGGTTGCATCATTTAGTAACTTTACTAAATGAATCACTAAATAGGTATTAAAAGGAAAAAGGAAAAGTAAAGGGACTAATGCAATGCATGCAAAGCATTTGAAACAATATAGGGCACAGAGTAAAAAGTCAAACCACCTTGGATAACAGTATTTTTTAAAAAACAAATCCAATGTTCATTTGTGCATACCAGCTTTGCCACTAAATGTCAAGATATGATAAAAACAAGTGTTGCCTCTTCAAGCTGACTCTCCATTTAATTCCTCATCACAAATGTCTGTCTTACATACCATAGCTGTGAGGGACATACAGATTAAGCCATGAAAAGATCTTGAAGAAGAGAAGGTAAGACATGTACTCCTTTAACCATAACACAAAACAGTGTATGATTGGGACCAGGAGAGTGATTATGCTTTTAATTATTTTTTAGTTCCTCAATGAACCAGCTAAGACGAAATTGGAGAAACACTGTATTTAAACTAAGCCCACTAACAAATGCTTACGTATGTGTATACATGCATAGCCATGTTCATTTATTTGCTCATTCATACACAGCTCTGTTCGCTCACTAACCATATGCATGACACTCTCAATAAAAACTCTCATAATTATTTGTGACCTTAATATTAACACAGATAATTATTTAATAGCCCTGGCTGTCTTGTTCCGGGACCTCCTTTCCTTCCATGAGCTTCTCCTCAGCCATCTGTTCCATGATCGCACATGAATTTAGTCAATCCCAATATACACTTGCTTATCCTTCAATAATATAATTTCAGGCACTTCACTCTCTGAAGATTATCCCCCTCTGACTTCCAACAATTCATTGACCTTCTAAGGACCAACAATCTATTAATGCTACTGGGTTTTATATATTTTCCACTCCTCTAAGTCCACTATAGTATCCTTACTTTTCACTTTATTCAGATCAGATTTCACAATACAACATGATGACGAATACCTTACATGCTCATATTCGCTGGCTAGTTTTTTTTTTTTTCCAATTACACTTGGCTGAAACCTTGAGTTTTAACAGTGTGAGGTAAGACCTGAAATATGATAATGTTAGTGAGGGTTTGGAAGGGACTGGAAATAGTCACTAAAATAAGTAGAGGAATTACAATAAAGTACCAGAAAAATATCTGACTGAACTGCTACAGTGACTGAGAAAGGACATATGAGAAGTGTCAGAAAAATCAAACATGGAGAAGATTCACGTTTCTAAACTGTTTTTTGAATTTTGCATCTTGATCAGCTACAAACCATATGAAACTAGTATGTTAACAAGTTAAGAGCCAACTAAAAATTAAATCTGTATTTTTTTTTAAATGTTTTATTTATTTCTAGGAGAGAGAGAGAGAGAGAGAGAGACAGCGTGAGCAGGGGAGGGTCAGAGAGAGTCACAGACTCTGAAACAGGCTCCAGGCCCTGAGCTGGCA
>JAESUZ010002917.1:0-28898 GCA_017311185.1 Proteles cristata cristata
AACATATATAAAAGGAAAGAATTGTATAATGAACCCAAAATACTCTTTGTCCAGCTTGGCCACTTGGCAATATATGAATGATAATTTCTTCTGTCAACCACTCATCTTCTTTCCATCTCCATTATGTTGGATCCCTGATATTATATTGCTTCTTCCATAAACATTTCATTTCTTTAAAAATCCTATTATCACTCTATAAAAATAGTATTAGTGTGCTAGATCTAGCACATTAAATATCTATATCACATTTCTTTATTTTTCCAATGTATTTGAAACAGGACCAAATAAAACCTATATAGTGTGCTGTGTCAATATGTCTATGTATTAATATGAAGTTTCCTTAGTGTAACTTCTGGCATAAAGATAGTCATGGATATATTTTGTTATATAGTGACCTTTGCCTTAGTCTTAAGGTAGGTAAAGAAAAATGCAATTTTTAATTGCTATTTTATATCTGCAATACCAAGTAGAACAATCAGTTTTATGATATCTGAACCTAAGGACCATTTGCTAAAAAATTTCTGGTTTAATTATTTATTTATTTGTTTCCCCTTTTGTTCTAATATTTTCTTATGGTGTATATGTAGGAATAAATGGCAAGTAGAAATTTAAATATTCACATATTTAAAGTTTTGACATTGGTAGATATTTTTAAAAATATAACTTTCAGGTTAAAATATTCACCTAAAACCATAATCTATTGTTGATACTTTATATGCTAGAATAATTATACACTTTACCCTACTTTTATCAGGATATTTAATTTGGTTCATAGTTTATCGTGATTATGAATTAAGATTCTTTCTCTGAACATGGAGACTGAAAATAAAAGCTGTCAGGAGATATTTACGTACATCATTTAGACATAATTTATATAGTTAATTGTAATGGGGACTGCAGTTGTTAGAGATCAGTTAAAACAAAATAACCCACTAATTGTTTCATTTACTTTTATTTGAAAAATCATCATTTACCCTTGGCTTTGTTCTAGATATGTATTTGATTTTAAAATGCCTTTTGATTGAGTAGTTTCTCCTCTCAAGGAAAGAGTTGGAGTCTTTTTTTTCTCCTTGAATTACTTAATTCATGTATCCAGGGTATAAATGTGAAAATGTGATTTAAAAGGTGAACCATTTATGAGGTCTGAAGAGAAACCAGAGCATTGAAGATGGGATTTAAGAGTATGCTTTATTTCTTTAATTAAAAACATTTTTTAAGTATTTATTTATTTTTGAGGGAGAGAGAGAGAGTGTGCAAGTGCAAGAGTGTGAGTGGGAGAGGAGCAGAGAGAGAGGGAGACACAGGATCTGAAGTAGGCTTGATGCTCTGAGCTGTCAGCACAGAGCCCAATGTGGGGCTTGAACTCATGAACTGTGAGATCATGACCTGAGCTGAAGTCAGAGGCTTAACCAACTGAGCCACCCTTGCACCCCAAGAGTACCCTTTATTAATGATGCCTTATTTGCTAATGAGCATGAAGAGTGAGAATTTGAAGTAGATAATATTACTGTCATTATTGCTTACAGTGGAACCTAATTTACGTAGACCAATAGAGATTTTGTTTGTTTGTTATATTTTCCATATTTTCTTACAGTGGAACCTAATTTACTTAGACCAATAGAGATTTTGTTTGTTTGTTATAGAAAGTGTTAAATGATACAAACTATTTTTCTCTTCTCTGAATAAACATGGTCCCTTAAATTATGCTGATTCTGAAAATAAATATATATATTTGCTTTTGCAAGGAAATGGGATTGCAACATAACATCTTCTGTCGAATTTTCTAATATGCTTGGAAGTTTCTTTCATAAATATATTTTGTGTTAAAATTCTGAGTAGCAAATAATAGAGAAAATAGTGATTCATCCCATCATTACGCCTTCTTCATATAACGCTAGATCTCTAAACAGAGTTCCTGTGGCCAGGGTACGTCTTTAGGAACTCAGCTAATCCTTAAAAGGCAAGTAATATGTTCTAGAAATATTTATAAGTAACATATTTGTTAATATTATCCTTATAATGACAGGAAGTTACTATAATTATAATCTCCTTTTTTACCAGTGAGGAAACTGAGGGTTACAAAGTTTGAGTGACTTATAGGCAGTCACAAAACTAGTTTGCACCAAGGCTCTAGAGATTTACTTTTATATGTGACACCACATTGCATAACAAACAGAAAGCCTACCAGTGGTGACCTGTGACTGGGAAGAGAACTGACTGCTATGTGGAAGGAAGGAGTCAGTTGTTTGTATAGTGAAACTATCGTGGACCTTAATTTGTGGTGGCGCCAACATAAGTATATCTGTCAAAACTCATCAAACTGTCCATGTAAAATGGATACATCATTGTACCATATGTAAGTTATACCTCAATAAAGTTAGGTTGTAAAAAAACAAATCAAGATTCACTTTAAAGTCCACGGTATAGTAAATTTTGGCAATTTTTGACTGCGGTGTTTTCTATATGACCTAACTGATATGTAGAGAAAATAGTCCCCTTAAAAGTTACAAGAATACACATCCCTTTGAAATGCAAGGGAATAGATTAGCACAATTTACCATGCCGTGGATCATAAAGTGGGTCTGTTACTAAACATTAGTTTTAGGTCTTCTATATCCAGACTGATTTTCTTTGCCTGTTTTATCACAACAAGGGGAACTATTCCAAACAGATCATGATTTTGGTTCTCCTTTTCATTATGTCTCTTTTGTCCATATATTTTTGCCATTTCTCATTAGATCCGTATAGATGTTTTAGCATTGTTATATTTGCCACTGGAGTCATCTCTTTATCATTAAGAATAGTCCCTGATTTCTAGTCATGCTTTTTGACTTAAGCCTAAAAATTTATATGCCTACACCATATTTTCTTAGTTGGCATTTGCATGATATGTCCTTTCCTCGCCTTTTGCTTCAACCTTTCAGTGTCCTATATATATGTCCTATATATATATATATATATATATGTCCTATATATATATATATTTATACATAAATAAATATATATTTATGTATAAATATATGTTATAAATAAATATATATAAATATATATTTAATATATAAATTAATATATATATAAAGTATTTATTTATTTTGATAGAGAGAGAGACAGAACATGTGCATGTGAGTGGTGAGGGGGGTGGTAGAGAGAGAGAAAGAGAGAGAATCTGCTCTGACAGCACAGAGCCCAATGCAGGGCTTGATCTCACAACCCTGAAATCATGAGCTGAGGTGAAATCAAGAGTCAAATGCTTGACTGACTAAGCTACCCAGGCTCCTCAGTGTAGTACTGTGGGTTCTTTTCGGGATCACCAGTTGTGGGTTTGGCTCTTGGCTTTGTGCAGTAAAGCCTAGGGTGGCAGAAAGGATAACTCCAGACTCCATAAGTTAAGAGAGGTGAGAAAGAGGCTAAGGGAAATCTCCCCAAGCTGATCTCAAGCTCCGGTATTTATTAGGCATACACTCTAGGGAAAACATTGCACAATATGTCCCTGGCTAGTTGCCAGTAAGAATTTATAGAAAGCATGCAAAAAAATAAAATAAATAAATAAGGCTGTTCCCAAGACTACAAAAGATCAGATGCTGAAAGCTGGGTGGAGAACAAGATAAGATATTTCATAGATAACATGATCTAAGGAATTCTTGAGCACAGGCAGGACCAACCCCTATATACACATTAACTAGTTACTGGTTCACTGTGTTCAGCAGGGCCAGAAAGCACTGTAGTGCATTTCCTACTATCTTCTAACCCAGGACATAGCTATTTGATTTTCTACATCCTTTATTTTATAAGGACATATACTTATATTTGTTTTTGCTTTTGTTTTATTTTTCGTATTCTGGGAATATTCATTAATTTTTATTTAATCATTGATATATTTGAGTTTACATTTACCATCTTCCTATTATGTTTTTTAATTAGTTCCATCTGTCTTACGTTCTTTTTTCCTTTCTTTTATTTTTTTCTTTTTCATTGATCAGTTTTTTATTATTCCTTCTCTCTTCTTAGTTTTATACTACATCACTATCATTTTACTGTTTACTTTGAGATTACAGTATGCATACTTCAACACAGTCCATTTATAAAATATAACTTTTACCATTCCCCAGTCATGCTAGGAATTTAAAAACATTTAAATTCCATTTTACCTTTTCCATTTTTTATATATTATTGTTGTGATTTTAATTCTACCTGTACATTTAAATATAAAAGAAATTATTATTTTGCTCAGGCAGTATGAATTTATATTTACTTATTCATTCCATTGTTCTTTATTCCTCACTCTGAGGTCACTTTGACTCCTCTGGGGTCATTTTTCTTTTACCAAGGAAATCCCTTCAGTATTTCTGTTACTTCGGGTCTCTGGCAATATATTTTCTAACATTTTGTTTTTCTGAAAAACTCTTTATTTTGCCTTTGTTTTCGATTGACTTCCCCCTCCACTGTCTATAGCATTCTAGGTGGGAAGGGTATTTACTCTGGATACTTTAAAGATGGCATATCATCAATTTCTGGCTTTCATCACTTCTTTTAAAAATTCACTTGTTGATCTCACGGGTTGTCTTTTTAATAATGCATTTCCCCCCATGCTCCCCACTCCTCTACATCTCTGGGTACTTTTAAAACTTCCCTTTGCTTGGGCTTTCAGCAGTTTGACTATGATGTGTCTAGGTTTCATCTTCATCGTATTCATCCTAGGAGTGTGCAAAGGGCTTCATGAACCTGTGACTTGACGACTTCCATCAACCAATTACTCCTAAAATATTGTTTTTCCTTGTTTCTTTTTCTCTTTTCTCCCAGAACCCCAGTAGCATGTCTGACATGTAAACTATTTTTCTTATATACACTTCTGGACTTGTCATCTTTTTGCCCTCTGTGCTTCAGTATGAAAATTTTTATTGAACTGTATTTCAGTTCACCAATTCGCTATTTTTCTCTAAAATACCATTTGTCTCATTTATAATTTTAATCGTTGGGTTTTACATTTCTTTTTTTTTTTTTTTTTGTTAAATTTTTAAATGTTTTTATTTTATTTCTAGGACAGAGAGAGAGAGAGACAGCGTGAGCAGGGGAGGGTCAGAGAGAGAGGGAGTCACAGGCTGAAACAGGCTCCAGGCTCTGAGCTGGCAGTCAGCACAGAGCCCGACGCGGGGCTCGAACCCACGAACCGCGAGATCATGACCCAAGCGAAAGTCGGACGCTTAACCGACTAAGCCACCCAGGCGCCCCTGGGTTTTACATTTCTAGACACTTCATTTGACTTTCTTTTCAAGAATCAAACTCTGGTGAAAATTTTTCATATTTTCATCCATTTTCTTCATCTTTGTTTCTATTTTCTTGAACATATTAGTCATGATATTATAATGTCCATATTTGAAAATTCCAATATCTGGGTAACCTGCAGATCCCTTTTTATTGACTACTTTTTCTTTGGTGTTAGGTTATGTAATCCTGTTTGTTTTTATATGCTTGGTATTTTTAAATTTAATGTCTGACATTATATATGAAAAACTGAAGAGCTTTTCTCATATCATCTTCCTCAAAGAGCAGGAGGAGTCAGGACTGATCCCTTTAGTCCCATCAGAAAGTAAATTCCAGGCTAGATTGCACCTTTTCTAAGGCTCCCTTCTAGAGTCTCTCTCAATCCTATCCCCAGAGTGTAGTTTCCAAGGAATTCCTATTGAGGACCCAGGAGGCTCACCTGTGCCCCTCTCTTCTGGTCTGCCCAAAACCCGAATGCCTGTCTTCTACTACAACTGTTAGACAACCAAATCCTCTCTCTCTGCCTTTCAAAGACATTCTACTTGGCTTCATGGATTCTTTCCCCTCATAGCTTCAGAAATCAGTGTTACAAGGGGAAACCCAGCAGGAGTGTGGATGTTGTTCTCTGTCCCTTCTTTCTGGGGGGAATCCTAGCACCTCAAGTCTCTAACTTATGCCTTTCCAGCTTCATGGGATGGTCAAAGTTCTGGTGCGTTTTCTACCTCTTAGTAAGCTTGGCCTTTTTCCTGATCCCAGCCTCTTGCTAAATGCTCAGAACTATCAAACACACCAAGAAAAAAACAAAACAAAACACTGCATCATGTCCACTTTCCTCCAGAGCCATTTCTGCCCTCTCAGCACCCTGTGCTTTCATGCCCTGATTACCTATGACAACAATCTGATGCCCAGTTTTAGTTTTTTATTCAACTTTTCTATGCATCTTCAGTAGAGGTTTTGTCTCTTTCAGGATGCTCCATAATACCTCATTATGACTTCATATCCCAGGTAAAGCAAAATCAAAACCACAAATAACAATTCAACACTTTTAAGAAGGGATATATGAGAACAGTAATAGTAGGAGGCTTATAACTCACTTCACATGAAAGGCAAAATGGGAAAAATAAGTAAATGAGGATATGGTGAACCTAAATAACAAAATTAATTAAATAGAACTAATAGATGTATATTTAACTCTATTTACTAATTACAGAAAATGTTCTTCTCTTCAAAAGACTATGGGTTGTTTCCCAAAATTGTCTAGAAGAGCACAAGGAGAATCTCAGTAAATCTTCAAAAGTAGTAACATTATAGACAATATTCTCAGAATATATTGCAATAAAGATAGAAATTATAGTAGAGATTGAAATAAGAAAATCACAATCTGAAATTCTAAATTCTTTTTTAACTCTAAGAGGAAATCTAGGCCAAAATTTCATAGTTGGAAAGTAAAAGTAAGACTTTAGATCCAAAAACCTATGGTATGTGAAAAGCTGTGGCTAGAAAAAAAAAATATGATAGCCATACATCCTAATTTTTGAATATCAGCTAATATTTTTGAAAATAGCAAAAATTTAATTTAAAGGAAGGAAGACTTATTTTTTTTCCCATTCCCTTCCTCCATGGTCTTCTGTTAAGTTTCTCAAATTCCACATATGAGTGAAAACATATGATATATGTCTTTCTCTGACTGGCTTATTTTGCTTAGCATAATTTGGCTCTTGTTGACAGACCATGGGAGAAGGGAAGGAAAAAAATAATTACATACAGAAAGAGAGGCAAACCATAAGAGACTCTTGAATACAGAAAACAAACTAAGGGTTGATGGGGGGAGGTTGGGTGAGGAGCAAATGGGTGATGGGCATTGAGACGGAGATTTATTGGGATGAGTACTGAGTGTTATATGTAAGTGATGAATCATGGGAATCTTCTCCCAAAACCAAGAGCACACTGTATACACTGTATGTTACCTAACCTGACAATTAATTATATTTTAAAATATAAATAAAACATCCTTCTGCTAAAAAATAAATAAATAAAGAAGAAATAAGAAAGGTCGTATGAAATAAATGAGAAACATACAGAAAGAATAAATCTTTTTTATACCTGATTTTTTGAGAAACAATAACAATAAAATAGAAAACCTATTAGGCTATCTCTCGAGAAGGCACAAAAACACAAAATTAGAAATGAAGAGGACATAAGAATAACATAAATTATAAGAATGGCAAGTATTTTGCTGAGAAAACTGTATTCTCATACTTCTATATTTCTCATACTATTTTCCAACACATCAGCTAATCTACCTGTCCAACCTTCTAAATACAACCCAAATCTGATCACTTCTCCCCATCTTTCCTGGTACCTCTTTTCAGCCTCCACCATCTCACCTCTACCATTTTCCTACACAGCCCATCTTTAACACCTTGCTTCTTATCCTTTCTCCACAGAGAGAGAGAGAGAGAGAGAGAGCGCACGAGAGAGAAAGCTTTTAAAAATAATAGTTAAATCATGCCATTTTCACTCACAAATCTAACTTTGGGCTCTCATGTCTCCCAGAATAAAATGCAAAACCCATAAGATGCTACATGGTCCTTGCTACAGCTCTTACTTACTACTTTCAGCCAACTGGTCTCTTAAGCATATTTCTCATTCAAGTCCTTTCCACTTAGTGTTCCTTTTTCTCTCCTTACCCCAGCTACTGAAATAACTCACTCTCTTCTTTCATTCAGACCAGAGTTTACTGACTGCCCATTTTATTTTATTTTATTTTTATTTTTTAAAAGTTAATTTATTTTTGAGACAGAGAGAGACAGAGCATGAGCGGGGGAGGGGCAGAGAGAGAGGGAGACACAGAATCTGAAATAGGTAGGCTCCGAGGTCTGAGCTGCCAGCACAGAACCCAATGAAGGGCTCGAACCTGCAAACTGCGAGATCATGACCTGAGCCAAAGCCGGATGCTTAATTGACTGAGCCACCCAGGCACCCCTCTGACTGCCCATTTTAAAATAATTACTTTCTACCCCGGTAATTTTCTATTCTCTTACCTAATTTATTTTTTCTTAGTATTTATAATCATCTAACATATAGTATGTTTAATTACTATCCTGTTCTTCTTACTAGAACATAAGTTCCAGAAAAGTAAGGTATTTGTTTTGATCACTGCTTTTAGTTTAGTGTTCCAATTAATGCTTGGCACTTATTAGTGCTTGATAACTATTTATTGAATACATTGATGAATGGTCTAATTAATAACTAGAAAGCTTCTGGAAAATCCACTGAAAAGTTTTTGCAAACTTAATATAGTAATAAGAAAAAAAGACAAAATAGCTAAAAATAAATTTAACTGTTAATGTGTAGGCCTATACTGATGTATACTGATGGACATAAAGACTTGAAAGAGTGAAGAAAAACACCTTACTCTGGGATAAAAAGAAGCAACATTGTGAAAAGGTCCACTTTCCTTGATATATGTGATTAAAATACCAGTAGGTATATTTTGGGGTAAATGGACAAAGGTTTTGTTTACATTTTTTTTATTGATGAATAATCAGTTGAGAATAATCAGAAACATTCTGGAAGGAAAAAGAGTAATGAGCTAGAGCATGTTTTATCAGATCTTAAATTTGAAGTTCACCTATCATAACCTAAAGGATATGAGACTGGCGAAATGGAGAATCATGGATTAGCTTTAAGAAACAAGATATGGATATAGATTCATGTAGAGATTCAGTTGATGATGCTGGTAGCATTTCAGTTCCGTGAGGAAGAGTCAATAAAGGAGGAAACAGATGCCTACCAATTTAAAGTTTAAAAGGATAGGAAGTGTATAACTTACCTCATTCTTGTATCACAATAAATTTCAGATGGATCCAAGATTTAAATGAAATTCAGAAATCAGCAAAAGAAAGCATAGAAATTTTTTTATGAGCATAGAAGTCATCTCTGTGTATCATGAAATAACCAGGGAAGGAAAAAATGGATGATGCATTGACTATTTACAGATTTTAAACTTTGGTAATGTGAAAATCACCATAAACAAGGTCAAAGAAAAATGAAAAAAATGAGAAAATTATGTGCAACACATGGTAAACAAAAAACTAATTTTTCTCACTTTTACACAGAAATGGAAAAATTTAATAATCTACAGAAAATGGGCAAAGTGCCTCAACATATACTTCATCCAAAAAAAGAAGCAAGGAGTACTAACATCCAGCAAACACATGAAAAGACCCTTTCATTCTTTATTTTTAACTGCTAATTAAGAAGATAGTGTGATGTTCATTTAAACATTATGTAAAATGACCCAACTGTAAAAAAATTGTTTTAAGTTTATTTATATTTGAGAGACACAAAACGTAGAGCACAAATGGGAGAGAGACAGACAGAGATGGAGACACAGAATCTGAAACAGGCTCCAGGCCCTGAGCTGTCAGCACAGAGTCTGTTGCAGGGCTCAAACCCATGGACCGTGAGATCATGACCTGAACTGAAGTTAGACACTTAATTGACTGAGCCAGCCAGGTATCCCAAAATGACCCAACTTTTTAGGGAGTAGTTTAGAAAAATCATTCAAGATTAAAGACACATATTATTTGACCCAGGGAATTTTCTTCTAAGAGTTTCATAAATATTCCTTTAAGTTTGCAAAGATATATGTTCCAAGATTTCAATTGCAGGGCCGTATGCAAGAACAAACAAAGAGAAGCAATTTAAATATTACCAATATAAGCCTGGTTAATAAATAATAGTATATTTGATACATGCTACAACATGGCTGAAACTTGAAAGCATAAAGCTAACGGAAAAGTCGCATAGTATAGTATTCCATTTATAGGAGATTCCCAGAACAGGAAAATCTATAAAGACGGAAAGTAGATTAGTGATCGACAAAAGCTGATGCAGGCTGGAAGAACTCCAAGATGAAGGCTAAGGGTATGGGGCTTCTTTTCGGGGTAAGAAAAATGTTCAAAAATTGTGATGATGGATACACAACTCTATAAACATACTTTAAAAACCACTGAGTTTTCCACTTTGAAAGAATCAATTACATGAACTATGAATTCTATCTCAGTAAAACTTGAAAAAAATCATACCACCAGAAATATTTTTAAACAAAAATAAGTAACAGTATGTTAATGCAATGGAATATCATGCAGTCAATAAAAGGCGTGGGAAATGCACTGTTGAGGGAAAATAACAAAAAGAGATTGTTAATAATAATTTTAAAAAGCACTTGGTAGCTTGCTATCCCGTGAGCTGTGAGTGATGGGCACCTTCTGGGACAAGTGGGCAAGACCGGGGGCAAAAGATGGCCTTTCCACGAGGAGCAGAAGTTTGAGCCGGGACAACCTCTATTGCACTAAGATCGGCCCCTGCTGCACTCGCACAGTCTGAGTTTGGGGAGGCACTAGGAATTACCGTGCCTGGAGGCTGGATCCGGGGGACCTCTCCTGGGACCAGTGTGGTATGTACAAAGCAAGGATGTACAAAGATGCTGTCTACAAATGCATCCGTCAGTGAACCGCTTCACCAAGGTTCTCGGAAGAACTGGATCATGCTCGTTGACAGCACACCTCCCAAACATCATAGTGTCATAGTGTCATGTCCCACTACATACTGCCCCTGGGCCATGAGGAGGCCACCTGACTCCTGAGGAGGAAGAGATTTTAAACAAAAAGTGATCGAAGAAAATGAACAAGAAATATGAAGAAAGGTCAAAGGATGCCCAAACAGCATCTTCTGGAGGAGCAGCTCCAGCAGCACAAGCTTCTTATGTGTATCACGAGAAAAGCAGGCCAGTGTGGCGGGGCAGATGGCCATGTGCTAGAGGGCATTTTCCTCTGTCTGAGGAAAGGCAAATATATCCTCTGCCCTCCCATCTTCACTCATGTAACAAAGGTGCTTATTGTTAGAAAAAATGGGGGGGTTGGAAAGTGCATGTGGCTGAACAATCTGTATGTAGTAGTTTCTCTCTCTCTCTCTCTCTCGGTATTTTGTACCAAATATATACATATATATATATACATATATATATATTTGATACAAAAATAAGCAAACTTAGGCTTATTCATGCATAGATAATTTCTAGAAACAAACGCAAGAAATTATTAACAGTGTTTGCTTCTGGAAACAGGTCTGACAGTCAGTGATGGAGGAATATATTCTTTTTACTATGTAGTCCTCGATTCCATTTGATTTTTAATGACTATTTTGATTAATTTTTTCAAATTATCCTAAAATTATATGGCAATGCTAACATTCAAGCTTGCTCTAATATTAACTGATCATTTGTTTCCTTCGTCATTATTTGTTCCCCAGGAGGAATTTTCGGCGCACCTCCTGTGTGTGGAAGCAGCCTGATTTAAAGATTAAAAAGTTAGGTGATGTAAACGGAGAGATATATTTGAAATTGCAGACTAAAGACTTAAACGTAGGACCTGAAACTGTGAAACTCCTAGAAGAAAACAGGAGAAAACGCACCTTGACATAGGTCTTGGCAATGATTTTTTTGGATATGATACCTAAAGAACAAACAACAAAATAAAAACTAAACAAGTAGGACTACATCAAATTAAAAAGCACTTGCCCTGCAAAAGAAATCATCAACAAAGTGCAAAGACAGCCTAAGGAATGGACAAATATTTGCAAACTGTACAACTGATCCAAAATATATAAAGAGCTCATACAACTCAATGGAAAAAAATCAAATAACCAATTTAAAAATGGACAAAAGACCTGGATAGACATTTCTCCAAAGAAGATATATGAAAGACTAACAGGCACCAGGAAAGATGTTCAACATCCCTGGGCATTAGGAAAATGCAGATGTAAACCACAATGAAATATCACTATTAGGCTATTAGGTCAGTCATTATGAAAAAGAAGAGAAATAAATGCTGGCAAAGATGTGGAGAAAATGGAACCCTTTTGCACTGTTGATGGGATTGTAAACTGGTACAGTTACTATGAAAAACAGAATGGAAGATATTAAAAAATTAAAAATAGGATGACCATATGATCTAGTAATTCCACTTCTGAGTATATATGTCCAGAGGAAATGAAACACTAACTTGAAAAGACATCTGTACCTCTTGTTTATAGCAGCATTATTTATAATAACCAAGACATGGAAACAACTTAAGTGTCCATTGATGGATGAATAGATTAAAAAGCTGTGTTATATATGTATACCACAAACACACACACATATACATGCACACACACCAAATTAAGTATTATTCAGCCATATAAAAATGATAAAAAATATCCCATTTGCAGCAACATAGATAGACATCAAGGGCATTATGCTAAATGAAATAGGTCAGAAAGAGAAAGACAAATATCATATCATTTAATTTACCTGTGAAATCTAAAAATAAGCAAACAAAAACGAAAAACCAACTCATAAAAAAAAGATCAGATTTGTGTTTATCAGAGGCAGGGGGTAAGGGGAGGGAGAATTGGAGGAAGGTGGTCAAAAAATACAAACTTCCAGTTTTCAGATAAGTAAGTACTAGGGATGGAATGTATAGCATGATGACTGTTGTTAACATCTATATGATATATGTATATGAAGGTTATAAAGAGAGTAAATTCGAGTTATCACAAGGAAATTTTTTCCTTTTTTTTTTCTTCTCTCTTTCTCTCTCTCTCAATTTACTTTACTTTACTTTACTGTATACCAAACATGGGGCTTGAACTCAAGACCCTGAGATTGAGAGTCACATGCTCCACCAACTGAGCCAGCCAGGTGCCCCCTGCCTTTAATTATTATTGACTTTAAGTAAATGCTTTCTCTTTTTATAAATGCTAACTAAATTGTGGTAATCGGTTCACAATGTATGTAAGTCAAACCATCACACTATATACCTTAAACTTATGCAGTGATGTATGTCAATTATATCTCCATACACCTGTAACAAACTAAAGTTAAAACATTGTGAGGGGAGAGAATGAGATCTGCTGCTCTTGTTCAACTTTACACACATTGCTAGATGGTTTCAAAAGATGGGGTGTTCCCTAGGACTTGTCCATTATTGTTATGCGTAAAAGCAACTTCTGAGTGCTGAGCATTAGCAACTAAGGTCTTTCATGGACTCAAGGTCCTGTAAAGATAGCTCTTGTTTTTATTGGAGTCAATAGCTATGAGAGAAGGTTTTTCCCTTACTCATTGTTCTTTCATTCAACGAATATATATTGAGTGCTTGCTTTTACAATGTACTGGACCTGGCGCTGGGTATATAGTGGCGACTAATAATAATCATAGTTACATTTATTGAGCCATTAACCAGAGCATGGTTCTAAGCACTTTACATATATGATCTCATTTTCCTCACAAGAATCCTGGGTTGTGGATACTATTATTACACTTTTTAACAGAAGAGGAAATTAGAGGTTAGAGACATTGAGTAGGTCACTCAAGATTACAACTAATAATAAGCAATGACCTTAGGGCTTGAGCCAAGGGAATTTGATTCCAGAACGTTTACTTCTTTTTTTTAAATGTTATTTATTTTGAGAGTGAAAGAGAGAGCTGAGAGTGTGCAAGAGCAGGGAGAACAGCAGAGAGAGAGGGAAAGAGAGAATCCTAAGCAGGCTCTGTGCTGTCAGCATGGAACCCTACTTCAGGCTGAATCTCATGAGCATGAGATCATGACCTGAGTCAAAATCAAGGTCTGACGCTAAACTGAGTGGGCCACCCAGTCACCCCAAAACATTTACTTCTAAACATTATGTACTGCCTTTAAAAGCACCATTAATTTCATTGTGGAAGAAGAGAAATCTGCCATTCGATCTCTCCCACATGATAGAAAGGAATAGTTATCAATATTACTAGCAAGGGAGAATAAGACAGACACTGCACTCATTCAATTAGTCAACAGAATTCAGTTTATCAGTGATGAGCATGGTGATGAGAATAGCAAAGAATATGTCCTCTCAGATGACTCTCAATTCTGTTTCTAATTAGATCCCAATAAAGTGGCTTATAATACTAAAGCAGAGGAAGCACTCTATTTAGGGGGTCTGATTATTGCCAGAATCCTAGATGATGAGCTTACTTACGGCAACAAAGGCCCTCCCATGGTGTCTCAGGCTCTCATATTATCCGCCTTCCTCAGTGCGTTGGTGGTTAGTGTCTCCTAGACCTCCGAGGAGCCTGTAGTTTATCCAAAATCTACTTTCAAATCTATTCTTAAAATGACTCCAAGCAGCCCAAGTTGTTAATTTATAATCTGAAAGAAACAAAACAAAATAAACTAGATTATTTTTTTGAGCTATAATATACTTTAGAACTAATAAACTATCTCACAGTAAGAAGGCAAACATACCAACCCAAAGCAAAATTAAATATGCAGATAAAATGCTGGTAAAATGCTGTTTTGCATAGATTTAAATATTGTAATTTGCTGGGTTTGAGGCAGGCGGATGCAGTTCATTTTGAAGCCGCTTTTGGGTCTTTTCACATGATTTGGCTATTCTTAGATTTCTGAGTCATTCTGTCCTCCATGCTAGTCATTTTTCAATTCCATATTCTCTATTCATGAGGGAGATACAACATTAACCAGTCCAAATTTGGCTATGTGGCTTAATACTCTGAACAAACAGGCTATATATTCATTCCTATTCTTAGCAATACCTTGGGACAAGTTGAATGTAAATAAAATATTTGGGCAATGCACACTCACACTTTAGAATTTCTGGTAAGAGGTGCCAGGAAACCTTGGCATGCACATTATTGCATAATTGTTTTGATTCCGTTTGGTTGTCCTCTTAATGACTAAAATCCCAAAGCAGTAGGAATACTTAGGAAAGAACAGAAATGTGGATAACATGAGATGAGCCAAAAGCCCCTGCCAATGTTTTATCCAACAGAAGCAGCATATCTTAAAGACAAATGCAGGAGGTACACTGATATCTATTTCAAATGAAATTCGTTTGACAAATGGAAGATAATAATAAATTCTTCATCCAAGGTGTCATCATGGGAACTCGGAAGCATGGGTATAAATAGGACTGTAAGGGGACTGGGAGGTGAAATTCGAGATTCCACCTACATGGGTTGGTGAATACAGCAGAGGAAGAGGGAGGGAATCTGCCAGGTAAGTTAAGGATTCCCAATGTTTTACTGTAGTTTTCATGCTCACCTGACAAAAGTGTCAACTAGATTGTTGCTCTTTGAGAATAAAAGCCATAGTCCCTCACCCTCTGTCACCATCTCCCCAAAAAAAGACCTGGGACATAATGTACACTCAAGGACTATTTGTTGAACTATAAGAAACTCCAGTGGCAGGGTAAGGCAGGCCCACACTTACCCTTCCACCATATTGTTCTAAGAGACCCACTGTGTTGTTAGAACTACCTTCTTAGCCTCCAGACAGCATTTACCCCTTAGCCTCATCAACCACTCTGAAAACTTCAATGGAAGCAAAGAATTGACTCTGTCCTACTTTTTGCCTCTTCCTCCATCCGCCCCCCCCCCCAACCTTTTTCCATCAGGAAAATGTAGGGAACTGCCTCAACTGCAGGAGAATCCTAGCTCTGAATAGGTGACCTCCCAGGTGGAGAAGTATTAGCTTTGATACACCTTGTCTGGTAAGGACTATCAATCTAACTTAGGCCTCCAACCATCTTCTTTGTCTTCAAAAATTATAACCAGCTTGAGATAATTCCTGGGTCCCTCATTGAACAAGTAGATATTAAACACCAAAAGGTAGCATGTGTGTACAGTTTTTTGCACTTTGTACCAATATGTGGTACTACTAAGAAGTTAGATGTTGCAAGACACATGCAGATTCATATTCCATGCTTTGATGCATGTTTGAGATCACTTTCTTTACTACTTAATTCCATTGTTTCCCAAAAAGAAGCCAGAAGAAAGAAGTACCACACATATCATAGGAAAGAATCCCAAGAGAAAAAGGAATGGTCTATGGAATCTTAGGTCACAAAAGTTAAAAATAAATTCAGAAGAGTATCCATTGGAGCTAATTTAGAGCAATGACATTCTTAGTAGAAGCAAGTTCAATAGGCTGCTTGAAACACAACCCAGTATTCCGAGGGTTGTGAGGTAAAGAAATAGAAGCTGAAGGTAGGTTGTATTTATGAGGAGCTTGATCCAAAAAAGGAAGGAGAGAGAAGAATTAAGGCTATAGAAGGGATAAGGAATGAAAGCATTTTTAGATAGGGCATATCCGAATATGTTTAAAAGCTGTAAGAAAACATTCAGTTTTGGCTAACTCCATATGTTGATAAATAGAGGCCAGCTACGGCCAAGCCATGAAGTGGATGCAAGAACCAGGAAGAAGCCAGCTGGGTAAGGGATGGGCAGGGCTGGCCTCTGGGCTGCAGAACAAAGGGAGAGTCCTCTGAAGGGAGAGAGAAAGGCCGGCAGACTTTTCAACTCTAATGAATCAAAAGGGAGTCTCCTGATTTAAGGCAATAAGATAAGAACAGAGTAAATAAAGCTGTCATGACGGGCATTGAAGCAAATTGTAGGAAGCAGATCCAGGAGAGGTTGTCTCTGCAATGGGAACACAGCCACTACTCTTGTAGGGCTCCAGTGGCCCCGCAGAGAAGGAACAATTAAGGGTGTTCCTTAATACCCTTAGGTGTTAAGGGTGCTAAAGGGTGTTAAAGAGTTAATTCCTCAATTTAATCTCGAAAAAGGAGTTTGTAACAGATAGAACAAGGTCCCTGAGGTCATGAAGTGCGTTGGCACCCTGACCACAGGTCGAGTGAACTTCATTAACATGCAAACCATACATGAGAATCTGAGTTAAGAGGGAGAGTCAGCTTGAAGGCATTTTGTATGGGCACGGATACCTGGGATCTAGAGAGGAAATTCCACTTGTGTTTAGACTCTGAGGGAAAAATGCATATGTGTATTAAAAAGTTTGCATAGTGTGTTTTTTATGACTCCCAGTATTCTTAAACATTGCAAAAACTATGGCCAAAAAGACGTCATAAAATATTTGTGTTTAAATAACCTTTAACAGTTTTTACGTGGTTATTATTCTTTCCATCTAAAAGGATATTTCTTAACCTAGATTTCTCTGTACCAGTCCTCCAAAGTTCTCTTCTTAATTTCCATTTAATGACAATCTCTACATTTATGGGTTTGTATTTTCTTTGGATTTAAGTTAATCCTTCAAGAGGAGTGTTAACTCTCTCAAGCTACTAGAACCCAGCTGTCTGGCACTGTTAACAGTTTCTACTGGAGAGTGACTATGGCACCAGGGAGGAGTTGGCTCAATACATTTTGCAACAAAATTACTAATATAATACATTTTGAATCAGAATATTGGAAATAAAACTCTAGATTTAGAAAATGATTCACTATTTAAAGACAGAATAACTATGTTCAAGATTTACATTTTGTTATTTGTAAGGGTTTCTCTGAAAAGTGCCGGAGGCTGGCTCCGGCAGGCCCAGGGGTCTCCGAAGGATGAACGGTGTCGGCAAGAGAGAGAGAGTGAGAGCCCCGAGATTCTTTCTGATCACCAGGCAGGCATCTCTGTCCTGCGGTTTTGGTGTCTTTATTTAAAGGTTAAATGATAACATGACATCAGAAAAAGGAATTTTTACAATGGATACTCTTTGTGATGTTTTGGAAAGTGTACAGAAGCATGTTTTACAGAAATATTCTTGCAGAACTACTCCCAGTCATAGTGAGCTTGAGTAAATCTTACAACTAAGGAAATAACAGGATGTTCTTAGCGAAAAATGGGATGACATACATATTTGTTCTAAGTTAATAATGCTAAGGTTAGGTCATAGGTTAAGTGTATAGATGGGCTAAGAGTCATGGTGTCTGGCTCACAAGAGGACAAATGTTTTTAAACTGGTAAATAAGTTGTTTGTGGAAATCTTTTTGACCTGATGCTGAATGTGTAAACACCATGGAGGCCCTAAATGTGTCGGCCTTTGTTTTGGGGTTATGTTTTAGCTACTCTTATCTGTCCTCATCCCAGCCACCAGTGTAAGGGACGGTGTTTGCGGAAAGTAGGCCTCAGGGAAGGGACATCACTAGTTAGACAAGGTGTAAGTATTAACTTAAGTTCTGCCCTTATCTATTCCTTGACTCTAAATTAGGCTCTTTGTCTCGGGACCAGGCTCAATTTTAACTCTTGTGTTTTTAACCCCCTTTATTATCTAAGTTTGGATCTACAAGGCCCATAGGAAGAGCCTTTTGACAATCAGCCACAAAGCTTTCATCTAAAATCTCTTTTGAAAAGGCAGGAATATGCTTTTCCTTATGAGGTATCTGTGTTCAGAATATTAGTCTGATTTGGAATATTATGAGACCTGGTCAATACCAGCAGGCTCATTCCCAACATGAGCCAGTAGTAGCAGAAGGAGATACCGGTTTTCTTTTCGCATGACAGGAGCTGTGCAAATGCTGCCATTTCCTTGCTGTGACTGTCATCCAGCGAGGCCGGGTGGCTCCCAGCAGAGAAGTCCTTGTGCTTTATTGTGTCTGTTTATAGACCCTCGTTCCATGAAATCAGGTATTACTTGACGTCAAAAATCTAGGATAATGATGAAACTATCTTGTTTGATGAAATTAAAGATCTAGATTCAGAAAGAAAATAAACTGGGCAGCAAGGACAAACTCAAACTAAGGATTATTTCTTTCTCATGGTCTTTCTTTTTTGAGTTAAAAATATTTTTTAAAAAGAAGGAACTTTTTTAAGCACAGAGTCAATTGCACTGAATACCTGGTTACTAGATGTTCATGTACCTCAATTATTAGTTTTGGGGAATTAGTAATTTACTAAGTGAATGAAGTTCATAATCTAAAAGAGCTAATAAGACCTGGAAATTATGTCTCCAAAGTCATAAATGTTTAGTTGAAATTTTTATTGGAAACTTCTAGGTGTCTTCCATATTTACCTGTGCTGTTCTACTTCTTGTCTCTCTAGAAACGCATAGCAGATTTTTCCCTTACTTTGTAAACTTTGACATATTCATGTATATAAAATAAGTTATTTATTTTATTATTTTTCCAAACATATTTTTTATTATTTTGCCTTAAAGTTTCAATTAAGGGTCTGAAAGAGATAGTTAATTATTTGGATTTTGAAAAAGAAAATGCTGCTCTTTGGATAAATCTGAGCTCTTGACATCTGCTAATTACACTGATAACTTAGAAAGTGAGTGGAGAATTCTTAATTTATTCATTCACATAATGAACGATACCTGATGTATGTTTCCTTCTGTATCAACACTCCAGGGTGGTGCACTGATCCCCACATACATTATATCAATGTCGACATAATCACACTGTCTTATAATAATAATAATAATGAAAGAATTATTTATAAGGGTATTTTAGAAATTATCAGCAAGCCATAAAATCTACTTGATTGAAGCACTTTGTAAACTGTGGTTATTATGCTGCTGAATTAATCAAACAACCAAAAAAGTATAGATTAAGAACTGCTGGGCCTGATTCTTTATTTCCAGGCAGAATAGAACTAAGAATACACTTAGGAGGTGAAGTGTGCAAGAACTCTCCCTCACCCTCTCTCATATCCTCTTTTCCATTTGTCTCCAAGCAGTAAAATTATCCAGTAGGTACAGGTAGTCTATGTCACTGTTTAGAGAAAGATTTATGCCTATTGACTTCGAAAAGATTGGCGGTAAAACCTTCCTCTGGAGGGGAGAAAAAGCTGAACATGTAAAGGGTGGGCACCCTGTCTCAATGGACTTATTGGCTCAGTCAAGAAATTAAAGTGACCTATTTGGTATCTACTAAACATCTAACTTTGTGCAAAGTGTGGCAGTGTATATATGAATTATAAGCTAATTTGCTGACCACATGCTGCAATTTATTTGGAGAGACAAATGTGATAGGATGATGTACAAAGAATATATTTCCCATTCTTCCTCCACTCTCGTTTGTATACTTTAGCGTTGTGATGCAATCTCATCTTAGCTAGGTAAGCACTGTCTAAAAAGAGGTTCTCACTCACTAGGTGTCAGATGGGAAAAAATAGGGAGAAGAAGAGATTGGGTAGGAGCAGCTGCCTACCCTAGCAGCATATGAACTATGATTGCTAAACTATGCAGGGGGAAGGAGAGTCGGAGAGGAAGAGAGAACCAGAGGTCTTAGGAAATGTTGAAAAGGGGACTATGGTAGCGTATCTTAATGGAAGGCTCAGAATAGAGAGGTCGAATGCCTCTGTCTAGTGGAGCACTTGAAAGTAGTAGTGTCACAGATGTGTTCTTGCCGTATAAATGCCAATAATTAGTAAGGAGGTCTGTTTGGGGAATCTCAATGGCAGAGCAGGCTACGATAGCTGGGATAAACTGGGAACTTCTGCTGATCACACCTGGGCTTTGTCTTGCAGCAGTCAGCTTATGGCTTAATGGGGGATGAGAGGGTGTCTGAGGTAGCCTCCCTCACATGTCCAGAGACTTAGTGTTGGATATCGCCCATGGTCAATGATCTGTGAAATCTCTCATGTTTCAATAGTTGCTTCCAGACCTCCTCCAATGGCAGGGATGTTTTCCAAGAGTGTGAAGAAATAGCTTCTTCAAAGTTAGGTTCTGGAACTCCTACAACAGCACTTTTCTTACCTTTCAATTAGAGCAAGTCTAAAGGTGAGAGCTTAGTTTCAAGGAGTGGAAAAATAGATTTCACCATTTAATGGGAGGAACTGCAAAGTATTCGTGGTCATGTTCAATCTACGACAGTGTGCCCTGAGGCTATGCAAAATCTGCTCATCCCTCCAAAAATGTCTCATCTCTTGGAGTGCTGAGACCTGTGGTGGGCAATGCTTTGAGCATATGCCACATGTGGCTACTGAACAATTGAATTGTGCCTGGTGCAAATTGAGATGTGCTAATATTTAAAATACACATAGGATTTCAAAGACTTAGTAAGAAGAATGTAAAATATCTCTATAATATTTTTTATAGTGATTCTATTTTTCCGAGCTTTACAAGGGTATAATTGACATATATACATACTGTGAAATGATTACCATAATAAGATTAGTTAACATATCCATCACCTTACATAGTTACCATTTGTGTGTGTGTGTGTGTGTGTGTGTGTGTGTGTATGTATGTGTTTCAGAATTTCTGAGATCAACTCTTTCAGCAACTTTCAATTATACAATATATATATCCTTATTAATATATATAGTTAACAATATAGTATTAACTATAGTCACCATGCTGTCCATTATATCCACAGAACGTATTCATCTTGTAACTGGATGTTTGTACCCTGTGACCACCTTGGCCCATTTCTCTCTACCCTACCCCACCCCCCAAGCCCACCCCTGGCAATCACCAATCTGTTGTTTCTAGGAGTTTAGTGTTTTATTCCCACAAAGAAGTGAGATCATATGGTCTTGTCTTTGTCTGACATTTCCTTTACATTAATATCCTCAAGATTCATGTATACGGTCAGAAATGGCAGGATTTCCTTTTTTAATGGTCGAGTAATATATATATATAATACATATATATTATGTATACAGTAAAACCTTGGATTGTGACTAACTTGTTCTGTGAGTGTTCTGCAAGATGAGCAAACATTTCTAATAAGGTTTAACTTGATAAAAGAGAAATGTCTTGCGATACAAGTAGTATGTGATGCCAAATGTCACATGATCACAACTGAGCCAATGGTTCTCTCTCTCTCACTGCAGGATTGTGGGTGATAATCCCCTATGCTTGGCTACTTGGTCTCAGGTCATGGTGTTTGGCAGAAATCAGTGTTTCTTCAGAACATTGGAAGGTCCCCACAACTGGCACTAGTGCGTTGTTTGTCACTTCAAAGCAACTGTGAACAGTTCTCTGCTTTTTCATACAAGAACAAGATTAGGAATGCTTTGCTTCATTCTAGGTCAGGCTGCCTGCAGATATAGAATATTTCCTCTGCTGCCTTTCTGCCAGTTACATTAAATACAGTACATGACAAGAGTTTATTAATACTGTACTTTAGTCAACATCTGTGAGAGTGTATATAATGGCCCCCATGTAGAAAAAGGTTGAAAAGAATGGCAGTAAGAAAGAGGTGATTACAATGGAAGTTAAGAAGGAAATCATTGAGAAGTATGAATGAGGTATGCAAGTGGCTGAAATTCCAAGTGCCATTGGATAGGTTCCTTGTTAAAGTCACATGAAAAGAAAAAGATTCAACTGAGGCAATAGATAGCAGTGCTTACATTAGTAATACTGAAAATCATCCCTCACAATAACCCTCCTCTCTTGTTTCCCTCACACCAGCCACAAAAGTTTTCAAAGGTAATTGCAGGATAATCTGTTTATTTTTCTTTATATTTTGCATTTTCTTCATTATTTTATATTATAGCATTGTAATCATTTTTATATGAATATTTTTGGGTTGAAACAAATCATCTGAGTCTGCATTATTTCTTATGGGGAAATTCACTTTGATATATAATTGTTTTGGGTTACAAGCATGCTTCTGGAATGAATTATGCTCTCAGACCATGGTTTTACTGTACACACACACACACACACACACACAGTCACACACATTTTCTTTATTCATCTGTCGATGGGCACTTAGACCATTTCTATGTCTTGGCTATTGTAAATAATTCTGTAATGAACATGGGGTACAGATATCTTTTCAAAATAGCATTTTTATGTCCTTCAGATACGTACCCAGAAGTGGGATTGCTATATCATATAGTAGTTCTATTTTTAGATTTTGAGGAACCTCCATTCTATTTTCCATAGTGGCTGTACCAATTTATATTCCCACCAATGGTGCATTTTCTCTGTGTCCTTGCCAGCACTTGTTATGTCTTATCTTTTGATAATAGTCATTCTAACAGATACTACTATGAGGTAGTATCTCATGGTTTTAATTTGCATCTCTGTGGTGATCAATAATGTTAAGCATATTTTCTGTTGGCCATTTGAATATCTTCTTTAGAGTGGCACCTAGGTGGCTTCGTCAGTTGGGAATATCTTCTTTGGAGCGGCACCCAGGTGGCTTAGTCGGTTGGGCATCTGGCTTCGGCTTGGGTCTGGTTTGTGAGTTTGAGCCCTGCATTGGGCTCTGTGCTGACAGCTCGAAACCTGGAGTCTGCTCTGATTCTGTGTCTCCCTCTCTCTGCTCCTCTCGCCTGCCCCCCGCAAAAGTAAATAAACATTTTTAAAAAGGGAAAAAAATGAATATCTTCTTTGAAAAAATGTCTGTTCAAGCCCTTTGCTCATTTTTATTTTATTTATATTTATATATTTATTTATTTTTATTGGTTGCAGGAGTAGTTTAGTGGTTCATCACTTACATACAACACTCAGTGCTCACCACACCCAAGTGTCCTCCTTAATGCCCCTCACCCATTTACCCATCCCCCCTCACACCTCCCCTCCAGCAATCCTCAGTTTCTTCTCTGTATTTAAGAGTCTCTTATGGTTTGCCTCCCTCTCTGTTTTTATCTTATTTTTCCTGCCCTTTCCCCTATGTTCATCTGTTTTGTTACTTAAATTCCACACACGAGTGAAATCATGATACTTGTGTTTCTCTGACTGACTTATTTCACTTAGCATAATACACTCTGGCTCCAACCATGTCATTGCAAATCCTTTGCCCACTTTTAAATCAGATTATTTGTTTTTGTTTTTTTGCAATTAAATTGAATTCTTTATATATTTTGAATATTAACCCCTTATCAGGTATATGGCTTATGAATATTTTCTCCCATTACTTAGGTTGACTTTTCGTCATGTTGATTATTTCTTTGCCTTGTAGAAGCTTTTTAGTATGATGTAGTCTCACTTGTTGATTTTTGCTTTTGTTATTTGTGCTTTTGGTGTCATATCCCAAAACATAATTGCCAAGGACAATGCCAAGAAGCTTTCTTTTATGTTTTCTCCCAGGAGTTTCATGATTTCTAGCCTTATATTTAAGTTTTTATTCCATTTCAAGTTAATTTTTATGAGTTGTGTAAGATAGGAGCTCAGTTTCATTCTTTGCATATGAATATCTAGTTTATTGAATATCTTTTCTCCATTGGGTATTCTTGGCTTACTTGTCAAATATTAGTTGATCATATATGCATGCAGAGTTTCTGGGCTTTTGATTCTACAGTGGTCTATGTGTCTATTTCTTTGCTGATAACATACTGTTTTGATTTACTGTAGCTTTGTAATATAGTTTGAAATCAGGAAATGTGTTGTTTCCAGCAACATTCCTTTCTCAGGATTGCTTTGGCTATTCTGAGTTGCATGTGAAAGAAAGAAAGAAAGCAAGAAAGAAAGACAACTGATTTTGAACCCTCCAATGTTACTGGGTTTATTAGTTCTTACAGGTTTTTTGGTGGAGTCCTTAGAATTAAATATATATATATATTATATAGAGAGAGAATTAAAAATATATAGAATTATATATATATATAATTATATATATATTATACTTATTATATGTTATATATATATTATACTTTATATATTATACTTATTATATATATTATACTTATTATATATAATAAGTATATAATAATTATATATAATAAGTATATGTATATATATATATACAGACAGAGAGAGAGAAAAAGAGGGAGAGAGAGGGAGAGAGAGAGAGAAGATAATGTCATCCATAATAAAAATACTTTTACTGTTTTCTTTCAATTTGGTACATTTATTTCTTTGTTTTGCCTAATTGCTCTGGTTAGCTCTTCCAGTACTATGGTGAATACAAGTGTTAAGGGTAGGCACCTTTGTCTTATTACTGGTATCAGAGGAAAAATTTTCAACCTTTCATCACTGAGTATGATGTTAGCTGTGGGCCTATATATAGGAATTTTTCTTAAGGTACATTCCTTCTATACCCAATTTGCTAAGGTATTTGTTATGAATAGATGTTGAATTTCATCAAGTTCATTTCCTACATTTAAGATAATTATATGATTTTAATTCATTGTGCTAGTGTGATATATCACATTTATTGCTTTACACATCCTTCTATCCCAGGTATGAATCCCAAATGATCGTGGCATAAGAGCTTTTTAATGTGCTGTTGAATGTAGTTTGATAGTTTTGGGGGGGTTTTTTTGGAGAATTTTTGCATCAATATTGACTAGGGATATTGGTTTATAGTTTTTTTATACTGTTCTTATCTGGCTTTCATATCAGTGTAGTGCTGATTTCATAAAATGAGTTTGGGAGTGCTCCCTCTTCAAGTGTTTGGAAGAATTTGAGAAGAATTAGGATTTATTCTTTAAATGTTTAGCAAAATTCACTAATGAAACCATCTGATCCTTTGTTTTTTTTTACTGGGGTGGGGGGTTGATTACTTTTTCAAACTTTTTATATATTATCGATCTGTTTAGATTTTCTATTTCTTTCTGATTCATTGATAGGTTGTATACTTCTAGAAATATGTCCATTTCTTCTAGTTTGTACTGTTTATTGGTATCTGTAGTTGTTCATAGTAGTCTCATATGACTCATTGTATTTCTGTGGTACATGTTCCCTTACATTTATAATTTTGTTTTATAAATTATTAATAAAATATAATTTTATTTGAGTTCTGTCTTCCTTTATCTCAACACTCTTTTTCTTTTTTCTTTCCTCTTTCTAGCTAAAGTTTTGTATATTTGTTTTCTATTTTCAAAGACCCAATCTTTAGTTTTGTTAGTCTTTTTTATTGTATTCCTGTCCTCTATTTCATTTATTTCTGTTCTAATTTTATTATTTTCTCCCTTCTGCTAATTTCAGGCTTATTTTGTTCTTCCTTTCCTAGTGTCTTGTAGCATAAAGTTAGGTTGTTTATTTGAGATCTTTTTTTTTTTTTTTTGATGGTGCATATATTTATTGGTATGAAGTCTTTCACTTTTGGTGATTTAATCATAATGTGTCTTGGTATAGCCCTTTTGGGATTCAACTTATTTTGAATCCTTTGGGCTTTATGAATATAGATATTCCTCTCCCCAAGTTTGGGAAGTTTTTAGCCATTATTGCTTTAAATACACTTTCTATCCCTTTCTCTTTCTTTTCTCCTTATGGAATTCCCATAATGGATAGGTTCCTTTTTAAATGGTATCCCAAAAGGATATCATAGGCTTTCCTCATACTTTTATTCTTTTTGCTTCTCTCTGAATAATTTAAAGTGGCCTATTTTCTAATTCATTATCTGTTTGATTCTGCTGTTGAAGCTGTCTATTGAATTCTTTCGTTCAGCATTTGTATTCTTCAGCTTTAAGATTTCCATTTTTTGTTTGTTTGATTTTTGACTCCTGTTTTTGTTGAACTTCTCATTTTGTTCGTGCGTTTTCCCTCTTAGCTTTACTTGTCTGTGTTTTCACTGAACTTCTCTTAGAGGACTGTTCTGAAGTCTTAGACATTTTATAGGTCTTTGGTTTTTTTTAGGGTCTATTATTGGAGCTTTATTACTTTTCTTCAGTGATGTCATTTTTACCTGATTCTTTGTGGTCCTTGATTCCTTGCCTTGGTATTTGTATATTTGAGTAAGTTGTCTCTTCAGAGTTTACAGGTTCACTTTGGCAGGGAAAGGCCTTCACCAGTGAGCTCAGCTTGGAGTATTGAACAGGACTTTATTTGGGTAAGGCTACTGCCCATGTTCTGAGGTTGGGGTGGGAGTGCAACAGGGTGGACTCTATGTTCAAGCAGTGCCACTGAACGGATCCCTCATTGGGCAGGGCTGCTGGCTCTACACTGCAGTCAGGTGGGGCCACTAGAGGGACTCTGCAATCACTTCTGATCACGTGAGGTCACAGCCTGTGTTCCCTGACATATTGGTACCACTGGCTGGACTCCACAATTGGGCAGAGCTATGGACTGGGCTTAACAATTGCTCCTGATCATGTGGGTTTTCATGCTATGCTCCCCAAGCAGATGGTGCTACCGGTTGGACTCCGTGTTTAGGCAGGGCCTCAGGCAGAGCTTCATAACTGGATGAAGCCTTAGGTTGTGCTCTGTGATCAGGCAGGGCCCTAAGCTATGTCCTGAAATTGGGCCACAAGTTGAACTTTGCCATTAGGTTAGCAAGGCTCCACTGTATGGCAAGGTTCCTGGCTGGGCTCTCTGGTCCAGAGGGGGCTCCAGATGTGTCCCACAGTTAGATGGGGATAGAGACTGTGCTCTGTGGTCAGGTAGAGTTGTTTCCTATGTTTCCTTCTCAGCATGGCTGCAGGCTCTGCTTTGTGATTGGGCAAGGTCACCAGCTGAGCTCCCTGCATTGATGAGTCTACAGGCTATGTTCAGCAATCAGTTAGGGCTACAGATTGGATTCTGCAGCTGCCCAGGGTCATTGTTTAGGCTTCTTGGTTATGCAAGGACTATACTTAGCAGTTGAATAAGGCTGCTACCTTGGCTCCCTGTCCAAACATGGCTATAGTATGGCTCTATGGTTGCCTGGGTTCTTTGCTTGGGCTTCCTGGTCAGGCAGGGCTGAAGGCAGTGGAGCATGCCTTCTAATTTGCTTCGCTGCCCAGGCTGGGCCATAGAATGGGCTCCACTGCCAATACAGCTCATTGGCTGAGGACTCAAATTATGCAGAACAGCCAACTGAGCTCACTGACCAAATGGGGCAACGCCCCTCACTAGGATCATTGCTCATGCTCCACTGTATGCAGAAATGTGCTCCCAAGATCTGAGTGCTGGTTGCTATGACTTCTGGCCAGCTTCTCTGTCTCTGTCTGATCCCCAGTGGTCAAGCCCCATAAACTCTCCCAGTGATTCCCATGAGACAAGGCTCAAGTGGACCTCTCTGGACATGTCCAACAATGTTGGGGGAACTTGATGTCTACTTTGCACTCTCTTTACTCACTAGGTAAATTCTTGAAGGCCCAGGAGCATCCTTTCACTGTGCTGGCCTTATGGAAGGGTGATGGGGTCTATGGTGGGTACTTTACTTTTTGTTTTTTCAGGGTGGATATTT
The DNA here is from genome assembly GCA_017311185.1 of Proteles cristata cristata. Taxonomy (NCBI): domain Eukaryota; kingdom Metazoa; phylum Chordata; class Mammalia; order Carnivora; family Hyaenidae; genus Proteles; species Proteles cristata. The sequence goes on from JAESUZ010002917.1 coordinate 28,157, forward strand.
TAGTCTTATATCTAAGTTCTGGGATTTTCACAGTGATGTCTTGTCTGTGGATAGTTGCTAGTTGTTCTTGTGAAGGGGCCTGAAGTTGGGAACAACCTATGTTGCCATCTTGATGATATCACTCCCTGATTCTATGTTGAAATGATAGTTTTTGAAAAATTGGTTAAATATATTATTAAGGTTAACTTCAGGGAGCCTGGGTGACTCAGTCAGTTAAGCATCTGACTTCTGCTTAGGTTATGATCTCAGTTTGTGAGTTTGAGCCCCATGTTGGGCTCTGTGCTGCTCGCACTCTGCTCTCTCTGTCTCAAAAATAAACATAAAAAAATTTTTTTTTAAATATTAACTTCACTTATTTTAAAATCTTTTTTTTTACTTTATAAATGCGGTTACTAGAAAAATATAAATGACATATGTGTTGAACATTTTATTTATTTTTTTTAATATTTTTTTTTTACTTATTTCTAGCAGAGAGAGAGAGAGAGAGTGTGTGAGCAGGGGAGAGTCAGAGAGAGAGGGAGTCACAGCCTGAAACAGGCTCCAGGCTCTGAGCTGGCAGTCAGCACAGAGCCCGACCGACGCGGCGCTTGAACCCACGAACCGCGAGATCATGACCTAAGCGAAAGTCAGACGACCAACCGACTAAGCCACCCAGGCGCCCCTTGAACATTTTATTTTTATGGGATAGCAGAATTTAGAGCAGTAGCTGGTAAACCTTTTCTGTAAAGGGTCAGATGAATGT
>JAESUZ010002919.1:0-152580 GCA_017311185.1 Proteles cristata cristata
AGAGACCCGGTTTTCCTCACTCCAGCGGCGGCGCGCTTGCCGCCATTGTAGCTCCAGGGCGGCTGGGACCCCTGAAGGAGACGCGCAGACACCAGGCGTCCGCGCTCCTGGCTGGCTGGAACTCGAGAGGGAAGGCAAAGAGCTAAAAACTGGGAAATTTGCCTGTGAGTTCGTGTTTCGGGTGACGAGCCATAGAGAGACCCGGTTTTCCTCACTCCAGCGGGTTCAGGCTGCGCGGACGCTGCAGGCAAGCCCCCGCGCATGCGCACCAGAGCCGACCAGAGAAGAAAGCAGCGATCCTAACTCCGCCCCCAGAGCTCAGCAGGGAGCCAGGAATAGCCCGAGGGGGTTGTCTGGGAAGCTGTGTCTAAGGCAACTTCAGCGGGGCGCGGGCTGGGATTTGGAGATTGAACTGGCCTGGGTTGAAGAGTGCAACCAACTTCGGCTGCGTCCCCGGAACGGGGAGTTGACACGCCAAAAAAAAAAAAAAAAAAAAGCGAGCTGCAGCGCGGGGTTCAAGAAGGGACTGGAGCACCGTCACTCTCCTTCCCACAATCGCCAAGGCAGAACCCCCGCCTGAGGCATCGGATCACGCCACGCCCATCCCTGCCCGAGAGGTGCCCTCCTCCCTTTTTTTTTTTCCTTTTTCCCTTTTTTTTTCTTCTCTCTTTTTTTTCCCCTTTCTTTTCTCTTTTTTTCTTCTTCTTTCTCTTTTCTCGTTTTTTTCCCCAAAACACTGACCTGATTAACTCTGGTCGCCAGCTTGCTTAAACAATCACAAGTCCATTCTGTAAATGTAAATTTTACACCTACCGACTTTTTCAGCTATTTCTCTCAGGAGTAATTAGACTATATAGTTTCTCTGGATAATTCCAGCATCCTTCTCTCACCTATCCAACCACATTCTACCCTTTACCTCTTTGAAAAAAAGTTTCTTATCCCTTCTGCCTGTTCATTCTATTTCCAAATCTGCCTTGTCTCACCCTGCATTCTCTCTTTTTCTCTATGCTCTTCAACCAGCACTGCATACACACGGCTATTTAACTGTAGCTGGGAAATCCAGGTATATGCTTTAAACCATTCTTTGTCCATCGGTTTTCTTCTTTTTTCCTTTTCTTTTCCCCTTTTTGACCCTTTTATGTATTTTATGCTCTCTATTCGCCCTCCTTCCTCCGTCTTTTCTATTAACTTTTTCGTTTTCCCTCTCACTTTGCATGTTAGTTGAATCAGCCTGTGCGTTTGTGTGCTCCTGCTCCCTGTGTGTCTGTCTGTCTGTTTTCTTTCCCAGGGCTACCTCAAGAAACAAGCTAGAGTACACAAGGTGAAGAGTCCCAAATATCACTACGAATAGGAAAATAAAATAACTAAGGTCCCAACAAGAGTGACCGAGGGATACCATTCAAAAACAATCTCTGAAAGGATAGGCCCTGGAAAGTCAAAGAGTTTCTTGGATATAGCAGCGCTCATAGAAACAGAGAGCATAACAGGTCTTTAAAACCAACAAGAGCCGGAAAGCTAACTAAAATGACGAAATGAAAGAGCTCTCCTCCAAAAAAACTCCAAGAAGAAATGACAGCTAATGAACTGCTCAAAACAGATATCAGCATAAGTGAACAAGATTTTAGAATAATAATGGTGAAATTAATAGCAGGGCTTGAAAAAAACATAGGGGACATCAAAGAAACTATGGCTACAGACAGAATGGAAAATTAAAATAGGCATGAAGAATTTAAAAATGCGATCAATGAGATCCATAATAAATTAGAGGCCTCCAATGCACGGCTTGAAGAGGCAGAAAGGAGAATAAGTGATTTAGAAGACACCATTCTAGAAAAACAAGAAGCTGACAAAAAAAGAGACAAACTGATCCAGGAACAGGAAAGAAGAATTCGAGAGCTCAGCGATATGGTCAAACGCAACAATATCCGTATCATAGGAATCCCAGAAGAGGAAGAGAGGGAAAGGTGCTGAAGGAGTCCTGGAACAAATTATAGCAGAGAACTTCCCCGACCTGGAAGTCAATGTGGAAATACAAGAGGCTCAGAGGACTTCCCTCAGACGTAACTTGAATCGATCTTCTGCATGACATATCATCGTAAAAATGGCAAACTACAAGGACAAAGAGAGAATTTTGAAAGCAGCTAGGGAGAAAAAGGCCCTCACATACAAAGGGAAACCTATCAGAGTGGTGACAGACCTATCTACTGAAACTTGGCAGGCCAGAAAGGAATGGCAGGAGATTTTCAATGTGATGAACAGTAAAAAATATGCAGCCAAGAATCCTCTATCCAGCAAGCCTGTCATTCAAAATAGAAGGAGAGATAAAACCTTTCCAAACAAACAGAAATTGAAAGAATTTGTCACCACGAAGCCAGCCCTACAAGAAATTCTGAGGGGGATGCTCTGAAGGAAAGGTTCAAGGAACAAAGATTCCAGAGACACCACCACAAACATGAACCCTACAAAAGATACAAAGACTCTAAACCCACATATTTCAATAATAACACTGAATGTCAATGGGCTGAATGCTCCAATCAAAAGATATAGGGTAGCAGAATGGATAAAGAAACAAAATCCATCTATATGCTGTTTACAAGAAACTCCTTTTAGACTGGAAGATACCTTCAGATTAAAAGTAAGGGGATGGAGAAATGTATATCATGTTACAGGAAATCAAAAGAAAGCCAAAGTAGCTATACTTATATCAGACAAACTGGACTTTAAATTAAAGACAATCACAAGAGATGAAGAAGGGCACTACATAATAATTACAGGGTCCATCCATCAGGAAGAACTAACAATCATAAATGTCTACGCACCGAATATGGGAGCACCTAAATATATAAAACAATTAATCACAAACAGAAACAAGCTTATAGATAAGAATGTGCTAATAGCAGGGGACTTTAATACTCCGCTTACAGCAATGGATAGGTCAACCAGACAGAAAATCACTAAAGAAATAATGGACTTGAAAGATACATTGGACCAGATGGACCTGACGGATATATTTAGAACTTTACATCCTGAGGCCAGGGAATTTACTTTCTTCTCAAGTGCGCATGGCACATTCTCCAAGATAGATCACATACTGGGACATAAAGCAGCCCTCAATAAATATAAAAGAATAGAGATCATACCATGCACACTGTCAGATCACAATGCTTTGAAACTTGAAATCAATTACAGGAAGAAGTCTGGAAAACTTCCAAAAACATGGAGGTTAAAGAACACCCTTCTAAAGAATGAATGGGCCAATCAGGCAATTAGAGATGAAATTAAAAAATATATGGAAACAAATGAAAATGAAAACACAACAATTCAAAATCTATGGGATGCGGCAAAGGCAGTCCTAAGAGGAAAGTACATTGCTCTCCAGGCCTATTTCAAGAGATTAGAAAAAGCGCAAGTCCAAAATCTAACAGCTCACCTAAAGGAACTAGAGGCAGAGCAACAAGAACGCCCTAAACCCAGTAGAAGAAGAGAAATAGTCAAAATTAGAGCAGAAATAAACAACATCGAGACCAAAGAAACAATTGAACAGATCCATGAAACCAAGAGTTGGTTTTTTGAAAAAGTAAACAAAATTGACAAACCTCTAGCCAGACTTATCCAAAAGAAAAGAGAGAGCACCCAAATAGACAAAATTATGAATGAAAATGGACTTATTACAACCAACCCCTCAGAAATACAAGCAATTATCAGGGAATACTATGAAAAATTATATGCCAACAAATTGGACAACTTAGAAGAAATGGACAAATTCCTAAACACACACTCACTACCAAAATTCACACGGGAAGAAATAGAAAACCTGAACAGACCCATAACAAGTGAAGAAATTGAATCAGTGATCAAAAATCTCCCAACAAATAAGAGCCCTGGACCTGATGGCTTCCCTGGGGAATTCTACCAGACATTTAAAACAGAATTAATCCCAATTCTTCTCAAGTTATTCCAAAAAATAGAAAGCGAAGGAAAACTCCCGGACTCATTTTATGAAGCCTGCATCACACTGATTCCCAAGCCAGACAGAGATCCAGCAAAAAAAGAGAACTACAGGCCAATATCCTTGATGAATACGGATGCAAAAATTCTCAACAAGATCCTTGCAAATCGAATCCAGCAGCATATCAAAAGAATCATCCACCAAGATCAAGTGGGATTCATTCCTGGGTTACAGGGCTGGTTCAACATTCGCAAATCAATCAATGTGATACATCATATTAATAAAAGAAAACATAAAAACCATATGATCCTGTCAATAGATGCAGAAAAAGCATTTGACAAAATACAACATCCCTTCTTAATAAAGACTCTCGAGAAAGTTGGGATAGAAGGAACCTACTTAAACATCATCAAAGCCATCTATGAGAAGCCTTCAGCTAACATCATCCTCAATGGGGGAAAACTCAGAGCTTTCCCCCTGAGATCAGGAACACGACAGGGATGCCCACTCTCACCACTGCTGTTTAACATAGTGCTGGAAGTCCTAGCATCAGCCATCAGACACCAAAAGGAAATCAAAGGCATCAGAATTGGCAAAGAGGAAGTCAAACTTTCACTCTTCGCAGATGACATGATACTCTACATCGAAAAACCGACAGACTCCACCAGAAGCCTACTAGAACTGATCCAAGAATTCAGCCAAGTTGCAGGGTACAAAATCAACGTACAGAAATCGGTTGCATTTTTATACACCAACAATGAAGCAACAGAAAGAGAAATCAAGAAACTGATTCCATTCACAATTGCACAAAAAACCATAAAATACCTTGGAATAAACCTAACCAAGGATACAAGAGATCTGTATGATGAAAACTATAGAAAACTTATGAAGGAAATTGAAGAAGACACAAAGAAGTGGAAAAACATTCCATGCTCATGGATAGGAAGAATAAATATAGTTAAGATGTCATTACTACCTAAGGCACTCTACACATTCAATGCAATTCCAATCAAAATTGCACCAGCATACTTCTCAAAACTAGAACAAACTATCCTAAAATTTGTATGGAACCACAAAAGACCCCGAATAGCCAAAGTAATCCTGAAAAATAAAACCAAAACGGGAGGGATCACCATCCCAGCTTTAGCCTCTACTACAAAGCTGTCATCATCAAGACAGTATGGTATTGGCACAAAAACAGACACATAGACCAATGGAACAGAATTGAGAACTCAGAAGTGACCCAAAAGCATACAGCCAACTCATCTTTGACAAAGCAGGAAAGAATATCCAATGGAAAAAAGACAGCCTCTTTAACAGATGGTGTTGGGAGAACTGGACAGCAACATGCAGAAGAATGAAACTAGATCATTTTCTCACACCATGCACAAAAATAAACTCAAAATGGATAAAGGACCTGAACGTGAGACAGGAAACCATCAAAACCCTAGAAGAGAAAGCAGGAAACAACCTCCTTGACCTCCACCGCAGCAACTTCTTACTTGACACATCCCCAAAAGCAAGGGAATTAAGAGCAAAATAAACTGTTGGGACCTCTCAAGATTAAAAGCTTCTGCACAGCCAAGGAAACAACCCAGAAAATTAATAGGCAACCAACGGAATGGGAAAAGATAGTTGCAAATGACATATCAGATAAAGGGTTGATATCCAGAATCTACAAGGAACTCACCAAACTACACGCCCGAAAAACAAACAACCCAGTGAAGAAATGGGCAGAAGATATGAACAGACACTTCTCCAAAGAGGACATACAGATGGCCAACAGACACATGAAACGATGCTCAGCATCCCTCCTCATCAGGGAAATACAAATCAAAACCACACTGAGATACCACCTCACGCCAGTCAGAGTGGCTAAAATGAGCCAATCAGAGAATTCTAGATGCTGGCGAGGATGTGGAGAAACGGGCACCCTCCTACACTGTTGGTGGGAATGTAAACTGGTACAGCCCCTCTGGAAAACAGTGTGGAGGTTCCTCAGGAAACTAACAATAGAACTCCCCTATGACCCAGCAATAGCACTGCTAGGAATTTACCCAAGGGATACAGAAATGTTGATGCATAGGAGCACATGTACCCCAATGTTCATAGCAGCACTCTCCACAATAGCTAAAACATGGAAAGAGCCTAAGTGTCCATCAACAGATGAATGGATCAAGAAGATGTGGTTTATCTATACCATGGAATACTACATGGCAATGAGAAACAATGAAATCTGGCCATGTGTAGCAACATGGATGGACCTTGAGGGTGTTATGCTGAGCGAAATAAGTCAGGCAGAGAAGGACAAATATCATATGTGTGCACGTATAGGAGGATTAGGAGGAGCTTAACAGAGGACCAAGGGGGAGAAGAAGGGCAGAAATGGTGGGGGAAAGGGAGAGAGGCAAACCATGAGAGACTCTTGAATGCTGACAAAAACTGAGGACTAGTGGATGTGGGGGGGAGGAGGGGTGGGCATGGAGGAGGGCACTTGTGGGGATGAGCACTGGGTGTTATGTGGAAACTAATTTGACAATAAACTATTTGAAAAAAAAAAAAAAAAAAGCAGAATGGAGAGGGAAATGGGATACTTTGGATTATAAGGTAAAGGAAGACTCTTACGATAACTGATATTTGTCCTGAAGCATAAATATTATGAAGGTATCAAATATCTCAGGACAGACCATCCAGGTGGAGGAAACAGCCTGTGCAAACCTAACTCATGAAAGAGATGGGTGAGTCTGAATCAAAGAAAGGCCACTGCAGCTGGGCTTAGTGGAAGAAAGAAAGCTGGAAGGGTACAAGGAGCTGGAAGAAGGCCAACCTACTTGCCCCTGGATAAAAATGTACATGGTGCTGAGGAAAAGGGAGACAATATTCAGGACAAATGTCTAATCACCATTGAGATGTTACAGTTATGTGTCTCATCTTAAGAATTAAAAATTGCTGGGGCGCCTGGGTGGCTCGGTCGGTTAAGCGTCCGACTTCGGCTCAGGTCATGATCACACGGTTCGTGGGTTTGAGCCCCGTGTTGGGCTCTGTGCTGACAGCTCAGAGCCTGGAGCCTGTTTCAGATTCTGTCTCCCTCTATCTCTGCCCCTCCCCCACTCATGTTCTGTCTCTCTCTCTCTGTCTCAAAAATGAATAAACTATAAAAAAAAATCCTTTTTAAAGAATTAAAAGTTGCTTTGGGGACATATATGTGTGACTAAAATGGAGCTTGTGAATTTGAGATTGATAAAATAGGGTTTTTTACCCCCAAAATAGCATGTCCTTATAGGATCAAGTAGGCAGCAGCCAAACTGAATTAGGATAAGAAATAGGAAGAAAGTTTTATATAATGATAAAACATTAAAGCTTATTTTTTAACTTTATTATTTATTTAAAGTGGGGGGGGAGGGAGAGTGGAAGGGAGAGAATCCCAAACAGGCTTTGCGCTGTCAGTGCACAGTCCAATGTGGGCCTGTATACCACCAATTGTGAGATTATGACCAGAGCTCAAATCAAGAGTCGAGTGCTTAACCCACTGAGACACCAAGTGGCAAACATTAAAGTTTAAAAATTGAAGAGTAAATTTTGCTTCTATCCAAGATGGACTGGAAGAGACCATTTTGCTCTTCCACCTTGATAACTAGGAAATCAGACAATATATAGGAAACAATGTTTTCACATATTGGACAACAAGCAGGACTATGTTCTCTTAAGAAGGATAACAAATAAGGTTAAGTGATAACCCAAAGAGACCTCAGAAGTCTCACTGAGTTGAGGGGTCCAGAAGAATAAAATAGATATAATGTGCTCACTAGAGTACCAAATAAAAGAAAGCTGCATAAAGAGTGAGCACCAGGGATCTGCAGAGGGGTCACCTTGACTCCTTGGCTGAATATTAGATAGCATTCTAAAGAGAAGATTACCCAAAGTGAGGAAAAGAATCACCGGAAAGGAATATGAAGAATAATTCCTGGAAATCACATGAAGTTGTTGAATAGTCTATTCCCATCAGACAGAATAAAACAGCCTCACATACAAAGGCTTTTGGGTAGAGTGTTCAGAAAAGGATGCCTCATTTTGGGACCAAATTGGCCCCATACAAAATGTTGTACCCTAAAAGAATCTTAAAATCAAGGCTTCATCTGAGGCTTGGGATAAAATACCAACTGATTCCATGTAATTTCACTGTCAACACTAGTTAAAGGAATACAACAAAATCCAGGAACCCACAATAAAAAAAAAAGTGCAATATCCGGTATCCAATAAAAAAATTCTGGGTATGCAAAGATATAGGAATATAAACCCACAACTGGGAAAAACATCAATCAATAATACCCAGTCTAGAAATTTCATAGATCAGGGGCGCCTGGGTGGCTTAGTTGGTTAAGCGTCCAACTTTCGCTTAGGTCATGATCTCGCGGTTCGTGGGTTCGAGCCCCGCGTCGGGCTCTGTGCTGACTGCCAGCTCAGAGCCTGGAGCCTGTTTCAGTCTGTGACTCCCTCTCTCTCTGACCCTCCCTGCTCACGCTGTCTCTCTCTCTCTCTCTCCTAGAAATAAATAAAACATTTAAAAAAGAAAAGAAAGAAATTTCATAGATCATGCAATTAGTAGACAAAGTTGAAAGGACTATTATAAATATGCTCTATACTTTCAAGAAGGTAGAGGATAATTTGACTATGCTGGAGAAAGAATGGATAATATACAAAAGACTCAAATGGAATTTTTAGAGATAAAACATTTAATATTTAAAGTGAAAAAATTAATTGGATTGGTTAAAGAGTAGATTAGACACTGTAGAAAAAAAATAGTGAACTTGAACATATAGCAATAAAAACTATCCAAACTAAAGCTCAGAAAGAAAGAGACCAGGGAAAAAATGAATAGAGCCTCAGTGACACATGAGATAATACATATGTAATTGGAATCCCAGAAACGGAGGAGAAGGAATATGGGAAGAAAATTTATTTGAAGAATAAAGACCAAACTTTTATCAAACTTGATGAAAACTATAATCCTGCAGATTCACAAAGCTCAATGAACTCCCAAGCAGAATGAAGATAAAGAAAGCCAGACCACAGTACATCATAATTAAGTTGCTAAAAACCAGTAATAAAGACAAAATCTTAAAAGTAGCCGAAGAAAGAAGATATATTACATACAGATATGTATGTCAAACATTTGACTGACATTTCATCAGAAACTATCATGGAAGAAGACAATGACATTCAGTCTTTAAAGTACTAAAAAGGGGGTACCTGGGTGGCTCAGTCAGTTAAGCCTCTTGATTCTTGATTTTGGCTCAGGTCACCATCTCACAGTTCATGGGACTGAGTCCCACCTCGGGCTCTGGCAACAGCTCAGATTGGGATTCTCTCCCTCTCTCTCCTTCTCTCTGCTCCTCTCCTGTTCTCTCTCATGTGCATGGATGCCCACACACTCTCTCTCTCTCTCTGTATCTCAAAATAATAACTAAACATTAAAATTCATAATAAAGTACTAAAAATTCATTCTAGAATTCTTTAATGTTGAAAATATCTTTCAATAACAATAGAACTCCCCTATGACCCAGCAATAGCACTGCTAGGAATTTACCCAAGGGATACAGGGGTGCTGATGCATAGGGGGACATGTACCCCAATGTTCATAGCTGCACTCACTTAACTGAGGACCATGGGGGAGAAGAAGGGGGGAAATGGTGGGGGAAAGGGAGAGAGGCAAACCATGAGAGACTCTTGAACGCTGAGAAACAAACTGAGGACTGATGGATGTGGGGGGGAGGGGGGGTGGGCATGGAGGAGGGCACTTGTGGGGATGAGCACTAGGTGTTATATGGAAACCAATTTGACAATAAACTATTTGTAAAAATAAATTAAAAATTAAAAATTAAAAAATTAAAAAAAGAAAAAGAAAATATCTTTCAAATATGAAAGTGAAATGCTTTCAGATAAACAAAAGCTAAGAGAATTCATTGTCAGCAGACCTACACTACAAGAAATGCTAAAGGAAGCTCTTTGGGTAGAAGGAATATATATTAGAAAGATATTTGGATCTGTGTATAGTAATGGAGAATGATAAAAATGGGAAATACAGATAACATAAATTTTTTATCATTTTAATAACCTCTTTAAAAAATAATTGCCTATTTAGGGTTGCCTGAGTGGCTCAATCAGTTAAGCATCTGACTTTGACTTAGGTCATGATCTCATGGTTTGTGAGTTTGAGCCCTGCATCAGGCTCTGTGCTGGCCACTCAGAGCCTGGAGCCTGCTTCAGATTCTGTGTCTCCCTCTCTCTGCCCCTCCTCTGCTCATGTTCTGTGTCTGCCTCATAACTGAATAAATGTTAAAAAAATATTTTAAAAAACTGCCTCATAAGAAAAATTAAAACAATGTATTAGAAGTAAAATGAACAACATTAATGCAAAGATTAGGAAGGGAAAACGGTAGTGTAGTGTCCAAAAGTGTTATGCCATTTGCAGAGTGTTATAATATTTGAATGTAGAATGTGATAAGTGAAAAATATATGTTGCTAGAGTAAACACACACACACACACACACACACACACACACACTAAAGCAAAATATATACCCAATACAGAAAAAAAATAAATTCTAAAAGTTTTAGTTAATTCAAAAGAAAGCAAGAAATTAGGAAAAATGAAGGAAAACCTATGAATCAGATAAAAAACAAATATCAAGATGGTAGATTGACACCAAACTATATTGATAATTACATTAAACACTAACAACCTAAATACCTCAATTAAAAGTCAGAGTCTGTCTCATAGTTAAATAAAAAACATAACATTGCATCAGAATTGGTAAAGAAGAAGTCAAACTTTCCCTTTTCACAGACGACATGATTCTCTACATAGAAAACCAGACAGACTCCACCAGAAGCCTACTAGAACTGATCCATGAATTCGGCAATGTTGCAGGATACAAAATCAACGTACAGAAATCGGTTGCATTTATATACACCAATAATGAAGCAACAGAAAGAGAAATCAAGAAACTGATCCCATTCACAACTGCACAAAAAATCCATAAAATACCTAGGAATAAACCTAACCAAATATGTAGATCTTTGATCTCTCCTATTTGATCTCTATAGGAGATGAAAACTATTGAAAACTTATAAAGGAAATTGGAGAAAACACAAAGAAATGTAAAAACATTCCATGCTCATTGGTTGGAAGAATAAATATTGTTAAAATGTCATTACTACCCAAAGCAATCTACACATTCAATTCAATCCCAATCAAAACTGCACCCATTCTTCTCAAAACTAGAACAAAGTATCCTAAAATTTGTATGAAACCACAAGACTCTGAATAGCCAAAGTAATACTGAAGAAGAAAACCTAAACGGGAGGCATCACCATCCCGGACTTTAGCCTCTACTACAAAGCTGTCATCATCAAGACAGCATGGTATTGGCACAAAAACAGACACATAGACCAATGGAACAGAATAGAGAACTCAGAATTGGACCCACAAATGTATGGCCAACTAATCTTTCACGAAGAGGGGAAGAGCATCCAATGAAAAAACACAGCCTCTTTAACAGATGGTGCTGGGAGAACTGGACAGCAACATGCAGAAGAATGAAATTAGATCATTTGCTTACATCATACACCAAAATAAAGTCAAAATGGAAAAAGGACCTGAATGTGAGACAGGAAACCACCAAAACCCTAGAGGACAAAGCAGGAAACAACCTCCTTGACCTCAACTGCAGCAATTTCTTACTTGACACATCCCCAAAGGCAAGGGAATCAAGAGCAAAAATGAACTATTGGTACCTCATCGAGATAAAAAGCTTCTTCACGGCAAAGGAAACAATCCGTAAAACTAAGAGGCAACTGACAGAATGGGAAAAGATAGTTGCAAATAACATTTCAGATAAAGGGCTAGTATCCAAAATCTATAAGGAACTCACCTAACTCCACACCTGAAAAATAAACAATCCAGTGAAGAAATGGGCAGAAGACATGAACAGACACTTCTCTAAAGAGGACATCCAGATGGCAAACAGACACATGAAATGATGCATCCCTCATCATCGGAGAAATACAAATCAAAACCACACTGAGATACCACCTCACGTCAGTCAGAGTGGCTAAAATGAACAAATCAGGAGACTATAAATTTTGGCAAGGTTATGGAGAAACGGGCACCCTCCTACACTGCTGGTGGGAATGTAAACTGGTTCAATCCCTCTGGAAAACAGTATGGAGGTTCCTCAAAAAATTAACAATAGAACTCCCCCCCCCTCAAAAAAAAGAACTCCCCTTTGACCCAGCAGTAACACTGCTAGGAATTTACCCAAGGGATACAGGAGTACTGATGCATAGGGGCACATGTACCCCAATGTTCATAGCAGCACTCTCAACAATAGCCAAATCATGGAAAGAGCCTAAGTGGCCATCAATGGACGAATGGATCAAGAAGATGTGGTTTATCTATACCATGGAATACTACATGGCAATGAGAAAGAATGAAATCTGGCCATGTGTAGCAACACGGATGGACCTGGAGGGTGTTATGCTGAGCGAAATAAGTCAGGCAGAGAAGGACAGATACCATATGTTTGCATGTGGATTAGGAGAAAGTTAACAGAGGATGAAGTGGGAGAAGAAGAGGAAAAATAGCTGGGGAGAGGGAGGGAGGCAAACCATGAGAGACTCTTGAATGCTGATAACAAACTGAGGGCTGGGGGGGGAGGGGAAGGGGGATGATGGGCATGGAGGAGGGCACTTGTTAGGATGAGCACTGGGTGATATATGGAATCCACTTGACAAAAAACTATAAAAAAAAAAACCATAACAACCGATTTTGTGCTGCCGACTCAAGGGAAAAAGTACTAGTTTAGAGACACAGGTTAAGAGAAAAATAATGGAAAAGATGTAATCTGAAAACAATACAAAGAAAGCAGGAATGGCTATATTAGTATCAAACAAAGTAGACTTCACAACAAGGACTATAATCAGGGAGGGGGGAAAGGGACATTTCACAAGGATAAAGGAGGCAAATTCAACACAAAACATAGTAATACTAAATGTGTTTATACCAAATAATAGAGTTCAAAATACATGAACACAAAACTTCTAGAAATAAAAAGAAAAGAAAGACAAATTCAAGTTATGTTGGTGATTTCAATGCTTCCCTTTCAATTGTTGATAGAAAAACTAAAGGGCATCAATAAACATATAGAATGCCTGAATGTACTATCAATCACCTTGACCTGCATAACATCTATAGAACACACTACCCGATAGTGACTGCTATCAATTAAATGTGTCCCCTCCCAAATTCAAATGTGAAATCTCAACCACCAAAGAGATGGTATTAGGAGGATGGTCCTTTGGGAGGCCATTAGGACAAGAGGGCAGAGCCCTTATGAATAAGATTAATGACCTCTAGGGGCGCCTGGGTGGCTTAGTCGGTTAAGCGTCCGACTTTCGCTTAGGTCATGATCTCGCGGTTCGTGGGTTCGAGCCCCGCGTCAGGCTCTGTGCTGACTGCCAGCTCTGAGCCTGGAGCCTGTTTCAGACTGTGACTCCCTCTCTCTCTGACCCTCCCCTGCTCACGCTCTCTCTCTCTCTCTCCTAGAAATAAATAAAACATTAAAAAAAAAAAAAAAGATTAACGACCTCTTAAAAGAAGTCTGAGAGCTCCCTTGCCCCTTCTAACGTGTGATGGCACAGCAAAAAGTTGGAAGTCTGCAACCTGGAAGAGAGCTCTCACCAGAACCCAACCATGCCAGGACCCTGATCTTGGACTTCCAGCCCCCAGAACTACGAGAAATAAATTTCTCTTGTTTATAAGCCAAGCAGTCTGTGGTGTTTTGTTATAATAGCCTGAATGAATTAAGATACATATTCTTTTCAAACGCACATAGTTCACCAAAATGCTGCACTCTGGTCCATAAAACATGTCTCAGTAAATTTCAGGACTGAAATCTGACCATAATGGAATTAAATTAGAAATCGACATTAGGAGAATGTCTTAAGAAGCTCCCAAGTACTTGGAAATGGAGCAACACATTTCTAAACAACCCATGAGTCCAAAAAGTAATCACAAAGAGAATTAGAAAATATTTAAAATGGAATGAAAGTGAAAACACAACATATTAAAATTAGTAAGAGGTAGTTAAAGCAGTGGTTACAAGGAATTATTAGAACAAAATATTAAAGAAAATAAGATTAAAATCAATGTTCTATGCTTCTACCTTAAAGACTAGAAAAAAACTAATGGAGCCTAAAATAAGTAGAAAAAAGAAAGTAATAAAGGTCAGAAATCAGTGAAATAAAAACTAGAAAAACAATAAAGTAAATCAACAACAGTCTTTGAAATAGTAAAATTGATAAATTTTGTTAAATTTATAAATGTTGTTCAATTGCTAGATCAGCAAAAAAATAGACACAAATCACCAATAATAGTAATAAAAAAGGGAAAATTTTCAGAGGCCTTATAAACAGAATAATCAGGGAATATTAAGAAAAATTTATGGCAATAAAGTTGACAACTCAGATGAACTGAACAAATTATTTGAAAGACATAAAACATCAAAGCTCATCCAAGGGGGAATAAAAATAACTAACCTGCATAGCCCTATAGCTATTAAATAATTTAGGTTCATAATTGGAAACATTCCCACAAAGAAAATAATAGGCCCCAATGGCTTCCCTGGGTAAATTCCACTAAACATTTAAGGTACCATAATGCATACTATACACAAATCTTCCAGAAAATAGAAAAAGAGGGCACCCTCTCCAGCTTATTCTATGAGGCCGACATTGCTGTTAACAAAATAATCCCTAGACGTTGTTTTAAAAATGAAACAGATGAACATCCCTTGTGCATATGGATATGAAATGCCTTTTTTTTTTTTGCAAATAGTTTATTGACAAGTTGGTTTCCATATAACACCCAGTGCTCATCCCCACAAGTGTCCTCCTCCATGCCCACCCCTCCCCAATGCCTTTAAAAATGTTACATGACTGAATGTAATTGGATAATACATGATGACCAAATGGAGCTCATCCCAGGAAGACAAGTTTAACATTTTAAAATAAGTTAATCAATGTAACTCATCATATCAACATATTCTAAACAGAAAACCATATGGTAATACTAATAGATGCATAGTAACCATTTGACAAAATTCAAAACCCATTCACTAAAATAATTCTCAGTAAACTGAATGTTCAAGGAAACTCTGCAATTTAATAAAGGGCATCCATGAAAAACCCATAGCTGTATCAAACGTAATGGTGAAGAATGTTTCCTTCTAAAATGAGAAATAAAACAAAGATATCTGCTCTCATCATTGCTATTCACCAACTTATTGGAAGTTTAGTAATAATGCAAAGTAAAGAAGTAAAGAATAGAAATAAGTAAAGAAGAATGAAAACTGCCTTTTAAAAGATGCCATGATTGCACATGCATCCCAAACTTTATGGCAGCACTATCAACAACAGCCAAAGTATGGAAAGAGCCCTAGTGTCCATCAACAGATGGATCAAGAAGATGTGGTATATATATACAATGGAATATTACTCAGCAATCAAACAGAACGACATCTTGCCATTTGCAATAACGTGGATGGGAAGAGAGGGCATTATGCTAAATGAAATTAGTCAGTCAGAGAAAGACAAATATCATATGACTTCATTCATATGTGGAATTTAAGATATAAAACAAATGAACATAAGGGAAGCAATAACAATAAAGGCAGGGAGGGGAATAAAACATAAAAGACTCTTAAATATAGAGAAGAAACTGAGGGTTGCTGGAGGTGTTGTGGGTGGGGAGGGTGGGCCAAATGGGCAAAGGGAACTAAGGAAGACATTTGTTGGGATGAGCACCTGGTGTTATATGTAGGGGATGAATCACTGGAATCTACTCCTGAAATCATTATTGCAGTATATGGAACTAACTTGGATGTAAATTAAATACTATGAAGAAGAAGAAGAAGAAGAAGGAGAAGGAGGAGGAGAAGGAGGAGGAGGAGGAGGAGGAGGAGGAGGAGGAGGAGGAGGAGGAGGAAAAGAAAAAATAAAAGACGCCATGATTGTTTATGCAGAAAATCCTATAGGACTAAAAACAAAAAGATAAAACTAGGGGTGCCTGGGTGGCTCAACTGGTTAAGCCTCTGACTTCAGCTCAGGTCACAATCTTGTGGTTTCTGGGTTCGAGACCTGCATCAGACTCTGGGCTGATAGCTCAAAGCCTGGAGCCTGCTTTGAATTCTGTGTCTCCCTCTCTCTCTCTACCCCTCCCCTGCTCACATTCTGTCTCTTTCTCTCTCTCAAAAATAAATAAGCATTAAAAAATTAGAACTAAAAATGAGTTTAGCAAAGTCTCAAGATACAAAGTCAAAAATCAATTATATATCTACATATTAGGAACTGTATATACTACATATAAACAATTGGGAATTGAAATTTAAAATGCCATTTAAAAACTATGAAGTGGTAGTTTTGCACAACTTAGTGAATATACTAAAAACCATCAAATTATACAGTTTAAAGGGACACATTTTATAGGAATTATAATCTCAATCTTAAAACCCTATGAACTAGAGATGTATTTAACAAATATATGCAAAACATGAGAAAATTATAAAGTATTTCTGAGAGAAATTAAATACTATCAAGATAAATGGAGAGATGTACCATCTTTAAGGATTGGAAGATTCAATATTGTTGAGATATTAACTCCCCCCCTGAAAATATCATTTTTTTAGATGAGCAAGACTTGGGTATAAGTTAGAAAAAAAGGTTGATTGCAATCTGAGAGGTTTCTCCCAACATCTGAAATAGTGTCATGGGAGGAGGCAGGGGACTAAATTTATCCCTTTTAGTTCCAAAAGACTGAATGAAAATCAAAGGATGGATATTACAGGGAGACAAAGGTCAACTCAGATACAAGGGTTTTCTAATGGCTAGCACTGTCTGAAAAGAATATGAGTCCCTCCTGCTTTCAGAGATCTGCATCCCTAGGCCTCTTCAAGCAGGAAGACCAGAATTTGAAATGATAGGGAGAAAATTCCAAATTTGGTAGGAGATCCTTTAGGATCTAGATTAGAGTAGATCCTTTGTAAATAAGGTTTCTTCCATTTCCCAGGATCCATGAAGCTATATAGTAAATATTTAAACTATTTAAATAGAAAATTTTATATAAAATATAAATTATTCAAAGAGGAAAGAAAATCAAGGAAAGATGGGGAGGAATTTCTACTCCACTGTTCAATCTCATTTTCCCTCACTATCTCAGCTTTCAGTCTGACAGACTACAGTTAGCTGCGGAATATATGGAGCTGTGTGTGTGTGTGTGTGTGTGTGTGTGTGTGTGTGTGTGTGTGTCAATTCAAGGTAATGCAGTATTCATGCATCTGAGAGATCGGAGTGCTTTGGAGAACATTTGTATATTTTATACTGTGGTCGCATTTTAACCTCCTCTGATTTTAGGCCAAAAGCAAATTCTTCCACTATCCCTTTAACTTCGCCCTTTCCACTGTCAAGATTTTCCAGTCCCCTCCTGAAGGCACTTAAAAGCCAGTTTTACAGCTTTTGTTCTGAAACATACACATTGCAGAACATATAACATGTAAAGCTAAGATCTCGTTTTATCTCACAATCCCATAGGACATAATTGTAACTTTGTAACCAGTTTCTATGTGTGTTGGGTACACTGGAAGAAGAGAAGGAAGATCTTGGTAATTTACTCATTTGTAAATTATAGTTACTGAGCAAATATATATTTAATTATTTAGAACCTTGTATCCAGGGTCTCTATATACTCTGTTAATTTTATCTTTGATTTTGGTTTTGGGGGAAAAAATTCTAAACATATACGAGAACAATTTAATTGTGTAACGATTACAAACTGTGAATATGATATAGTCTTCCTGATTATGCAGTATTAAGCTATAACAACTAAAGAAACATAGAAGACCATCTCAAAATTATGAAGAGTTTTAAAGTCCACTGGATTCTTTGAGATTGAGAGACATAAATTTAGAACAGAGATCAGATAGGCTTTTGGAAGAATATGTGAGAGAGAGAGAGAGAGAGAGTATTTCAGACCTCCTTCTTTTAGCCAGCTTCCAGAAAAGAAAAAAGATTTATTCTCCTAACTTCATAATTATCAAGATCCCATTTATCTATAGCTGTTTTCTTTCAAGATCTTTTGCCAAATACTACATAGTTTTATGGTACATATGTCTTGATTATGAACTACATTGAAGATATATTCTTGGACGTAAGCCAAGGCAGAATGACTGGTGAGCAGAGGCTGGTGGGTATGGAAGACAGTCTTGTAAGGATGAGAATGTGAGAGTCGTGAGGACCACGTGGATGCCACTCCCTCGGGGGAAGGTCACTCCATGGCTGAGCAGACTTAGCAGGTTAGGAAAACAGAAAAGCCACTCCCCATTCCTGAAGCTCATGCCCATGTGAAAGAAGCTCTATTTCTATGCCACTCCTGGCCTCATTTTACCTCTCACTCACTGTCCCCATGGGAGTCACTCAGTTGAGTAGTGAATGTGGTGGCAGGAATTTGACATCCAAAACCCTGCCTCTTTCTCTTAGAAGTGGGTAAGTTTATAGGGAGCATATGGTTTGCTTAGCTCCTCTGGGGACCGGCTCTGTCCCCACCGCAAGGTCCAAGGTAGCCTGAGACTGGAAAGTTAAGCGTGCGCCATGCAGGGATTTAGCAGGCTCACATGGGTCTCACACCAGCTGTGGACTCCATCTTAGCCTTTACTACTTAGCCTTTACAAGTAGTCACTGAGATGACCTTTTTGTTTTCCATCTATGGATACTTTGGTCTCGTTTCTCAATTTGTTCAGAACTCAGACAGGTAATAGGGGTACTATTTATTGTGCCCAGTTAAAGATGAATGTCGGCACCTATCTCATGCTGTGACCTCAGCAAGGCTTTGAGGAAGCTGTTATTCTCTGTCCATTTTCCAAATGCAAAATTGAGGAGCAGAAGGCTGAAGGGACCCAGAGTTATCCACTGAACGTGCTTGGTGAGTTTTATCCCCTCTAATGGGAATGTGATTCTGCAGCACCCACCCCCACCCCGAGGAAGGCACATTACTAAGTCCTTTACTCGCTGATGCTGGGGAGCTACGGAATAACTGTGGGATCCTTTAGGGATCATAACAGTAACTAGAGTCTCAAACTCACATAACCAACTCTTACAGAAGAATATGTTTGGTGTCACAGATGCTACAACGAAATTTGACTCTTCTTTGAGAGTTTTCGCCTTTTCTCTTCTCTGTAGTGCCTAACTTCTTGGCGGTCCGATGAACTGGACTATTATGTACTTTCTTAGAAGTGAGCACTTATTTGCCTTTCATTCATTCCATTAAAATGTATTGGGGCGCCTGGGTGGCTTAGTTGGTTAAGCGTCCGACTTTCGCTTAGGTCATGATCTCGCAGTTCGTGGGTTCGAGCCCAGCGTCAGGCTCTGTGCTGACTGCCAGCTCGGAGCCTGGAGCCTGTTTCAGTCTGTGACTCCCTCTCTCTCTGACCCTCCCCTGCTCGCACTGTCTCTCTCTCTCTCTCCTAGAAATAAATAAAACATGAAAAAAAAAATTAAAAAAAATGTATTAGCATCTAGTTTGGTTCCTTTTGGAAATTCTGAGGGAGAATCCATTCCGTGTCTCTCTCCTGGAGTCTGGTGTCTGCCAGTGATCCTTGGCCTGTTCCTTGGTCCTTGACTCGTACCTGCAGAACTCCAATCTCTGCCTCTGTTTTCACATGGCCTTCTCCCTTGTATTTCTGTGTCTCAAATCTCCCTCTGCCCTTCTCTCATAAGGACACCTGACACTGGACCTGGGACCCACCTTAAGCCCAATATGATCCATCTTAATATCCTTAACTTAATTACATCTGCAAAGACCTTTTTTCTTTTTCTTTTTTTAATATATATATTTTTTATTTCTAGGAGAGAGAGAGAGAGAGACAGCGTGAGCTGGGGAGGGTCAGAGAGAGAGGGAGACACAGAATCGGAAACAGGCTCCAGGCTCTGAGCTGGCAGTCAGCACAGAGCCCGACACGGGGCTCGAACCCACAAACCGCGAGATCATGACCAAAGCGAAAGTCAGACGCCTAACCGACTAAGCCACCCAGGCGTCCCACAAAGACCTTTCTTCTAAACAAGGTCACAAACATAGATTCCGGGGGTTAGAACATGGGTGAATATTTTGGAGGGCCATCATTCAAACTACTAGAGGATGAAAGTTTAGAAATAAAGTCAAGAAGCAGAGAAGGGAGGATGCTTCACCAAAGACAACATTTATCCATTCGGTATAAAATACACCACAGTACTTGGTCAGGAGGTCCCAGAAAACTGGCAGAGAAAATTTGTCTTCATGCAGCATTAAGCATATCAAAGAAAGAAAGAATCAAGTGCCCTGAAAACTACCCACACAGGGGAGCAGCCTCAAGGCAGGGGCAAATATATTGGCTGGATCCTACCCGAGTTCTACTACTATGGGGTCAAATGATCTTAGGCAAGCCTTTTCTCTTTCTCTGGGCCTAGACGTCTTTGTTTTCAAAATAAGGTAATTGAACTAGGGCATTTTAAGCCTCTTCTATTCAATTATTCCATGATTCTGCACATTCAAAGGCCAAAGATGTACTTAAACAGATGATTATATGAGAAACATATTTTTAGTAGAAGATGCAAGTGTTTGATTATCCAGTGAACTGTGTACAAAGTGATATTTTTCCTGCAATGAGCAAAGCAACGTGATCCAGAAACATCAAAACAGCACATATTCTGAGAAATGGTTCCATTTGTAGCATTCTGATAGCTAACACTCTGGTCATTAGAGTTTACAAATTATGTTTTGAGCTACATTAAACTGCCAGCTTTTATTATAAATCAGGGTGCTTCTCATTAGGATAAACAGAGGCACTGCATGGATGATGGCTTCCTAATTGCCTTGCCTCATCCAAGAAAATAAAATCAGATCAAATTACTATGTGTTATTAATTCTCTTAAATTTTTGATTTGGGAAAACTACTATAAACCACTACAATGATACTTAACCAGAGTCTGATAGCAGAGCAGTGCCTCAGATTAGCATTGTTAGGTTGGTAACAGATGGCATTTAGATGCTCTGCTCCTGTCAGAAAGCCAGAGTCACCTGAATTCTTCGAGCAATGCTTCCACTGGGGATGAAAAGGGGACACTGAGTTCAACGTAATCTGAAACACTCGAGGTTCATTGCACATTCTGAGAGGCTCTTACAAAATCATTATGATGTAGTGTCCAGTGGTGTGGAATAAGACAGAGAATTGACATGTAATCTGAGGGCAGCAGTGATATTTCAGCACTATACAGTCAGTCGACACACCCAGCTCTGCAATGTAAATCTCGACCTACCTTTCCAGCCTTTACTTCTGTTGCTTCCTTTCCTTCTCTCCTCAAACTTTAGTTCCTCTGAAAAATCCACCATTCCCAGAAAAAGTATCCATCCTACCCCAGTGCCTTTTGCCATGGTGTTCCCTCAGTCTGCTATTGTTTACCTTTCCTCATGATTAGGCTTATACACATCTTTCCACCCTCCTGGACTGTAAGCTCTCTGTAGGAAGGAAGCATCTCTATATCCCCATGCTGCCATCATTCTTGGTGCAATGCCCACCATGGCTCACTGCACACAAACTCTCAATGATCTTCAAATTACTATGCTGAATGTGGATGATGTGTACCTGCAAGCTTGTTGTATTCACTGACATTATATTTCTGACAGGTCATACATATGCAATAAATGGGGGATATTGAATCGAATTCTGCCAGGAATTAGTAAGAGTTCTCTCCTTCCTATTGGATGGGATATTACAAAGCTACGTAGATGGTATTTTGAAGATGTTCTTACTTAATCTGACATAATATATTGTATTATGTTACATCATACATATATCATAGCATATCATATTACATCATATCAGTTTTTTTTCCATTCAACAAACTCAAAAGTATTCATATTCCACTAGAGAAAAAAGACAAGTAGGGGTGCCTGAGTGACTCAGTCGGCTGAGCGTCTGACTCTTTATTTCCGCTCAGGTTATGATCCCAAAACTGTGGGATCGAGCCCCATGTTGGGCTCCATTCTCAAGACTAAAATTCTCTCTCTCTCTCTCTCTCCCTCTGCTCATGTAGTCTCTCTTTCTCTCTCTAAAAAATCATATATATAATATATAATTGAATATATATTCATACATATGTATTATATATAAAGACAAATAGATGGATAAACGCAATGCAATGATTTGTTAGTTCTTTAACCAACATTTATTGGGAGAAGACTGTATACCAAAAAAATGTGCTAACCACCAAACTAAAACATTTACTGTTAGTGGTTTGAAATGTAATGAACTTTCATGTAACTACACTGAAAAAGAAAAGCTTTCCTTTCTTCTTACATTTATCTTTTCTTCCTTTCTTATTATTGTTTAAACCTAGAGTCCTTCACCTGGGATAGGATTCAGGGGATCCATAAAGTCGCACAGCAGAAAAAAATTATATATGTATTTTCACTAAATGTCTCTAACTGAAATTTAGTATTTCTTTCAACTATGAATGTGAGTAACAAACCACAGACTAGCAGTTTCTGTGACTTTGTCACCAATAGAAATCATAGGTGTTTCCATGTTATATTCCAGCTGTTACTGATATGTTGAAATTACTATTACATTCATCATAACTTTAAACATAACAAGTTACTTATTTGATTTGCCCTTAGGCTCAGTAATGTAAAAAGTACATGTCTCACTATACCACCAATTTGTTTTTCAAAATATTTTAACGACTATATTTCAGTATACTTCGTATGATCTTTTAGGGGATCCATGGGCTTCACCAAACTGCCAAAGAGAACCCTAGCACACAAGAAAGTTTAAGGACTCATGATCTATTCCCCGACCATACTCTTCACACATATTTAAGTTCTTCCTCTGAGACAATGTCCAAAGCCAAGGGCTGAGCTTTGAGGCTTAGTTTCACTGAACCGTTCACTCGCTCTGAGACAGTTTGCAGCCACATGTCGGCAGCGGTGAGAGAGCACACATCTGTGCTCTCCCATGCGGCTGTCCTGCCTGGATCACCCTTGAGAGAAAGTGGACCTATCCTCACAGAGTCTGAGCCTCTGTGCATGTGTGCCTGGGCTTCATTAATAGAGAAGGGAGTAATTTTACCGATGTGATATCTACCTTTGCTAATGACAATAAAATAATAGTTTAAACTAAAAAACAAAAAAACAAAAAACAAAAAACAGAGAAAGGAGTTTAAACATAATCTTCCATTTGGATGAAAACCAAACTATACACATACCAGACAGGAGGAAAGAGACACACAAGACCAGGTGTAGCCAGAAGCACCTGGGGAATCTTGGTGGACCATAAGGCAAATGTGAGTCATCAATGAAAACTAGTTCATTCCCAGAGCAAACATAATGAAATCTAAAATAACAATAGCATGCAAGAGTTGCGGGGGGTGGGGGGGGTGGGACTCTTCTTGCATGAATCTAGAGAGATAGGATTATTATTCCATTTTACACATGAAAGATTCACAATGACCAAGGTGGCTTTACCAAGTCATTCGGATAGTAAATGAAGCATCCTGTCAAACCTAATTAGAAGATTGTATCCATAATATAGTATTGCACTCGGAGTAACAATATTCTTACAACAAGGAGCATCTCACTGCCTAAGACCAAAGAAACACTCTAACAATCAACCATAGGAGTTTCTTTACCCTTTGGGGGGTACATTTTTTTCACGTAGGTCCAGTTGTGATGGAGAACACCTACCTCTGAACTCACACACCTGGGGACGAGGCTAAGCCAGATAACGTCTGAACTTCAGAATTCTGTGCTTTGGGGTTTCTTCACATCTCTCGGTGGGGTATGAAAAAGCCCAAATAGAATTAATTTAGATCATACCCAAGTGGCACTTGAAGCCCAGAAGTTCAATTGCTTTCCAAAGGTCACATAATAAGTCAGAGTTTCCAAAAGCCAAACTCTGTGACAGGGAACGTGGGTTCCTTTCCCAAGAGGTAAGTGGTAATTTACTTCTGCCCGGTGAGGGACGAGGTCTATATTCATGAAACAGAAGAGAAGAGGTCACCTGGCTGGCTAAGGAACCAGACCCAACCTCTTCACGTAGCTTTTGTTCTATATCTGCTGTTCCCATCCCCATACTAGTCTCTTAATGTAGCACCTTTGCCCTTCTCTTTTCTGGAACAGTCTCCCTCTAATCTGGTACTGCTAGAAAATGAAAGTGGCTTCACTTAAGATAGTGCTCTTGACAGGCAGCCCTTCACAGCCACAGTCTGGCAATATGTAATCTGGAATACTCACAGAGAGAAGCACCAGAGAGAGCTGATGTGGTTTCAGGCATAGAACGGCCTTGTTTCGGTAACAGAGATCCAGCACTTGGAGAGCTTTTTGGTGCATAGAGATTTCTAAAATGATGCTCCAGAAGTGAAGAGGGACTTCTGTAGTCAGTAGTTACCAGGGCAGCTCTAAGCCTCAAACCCAAAATCTGCCTTTGCCATACTGCATTTCTCAGAGCTCTTGCCTCAAAAAGCTGTACACATTGAGTCTTACACTTAGATAAAATATTTCAAAGCAAACATGTTATTATTCACGGGAAAAAAAAGTATTGATTCCCAGCCACCTATGACTTAGCATCCGTTACACTTATCAAACCAAACCATCAGCAGTATAATTAAATCTTGGCTTACCTCTAGCCAGAACAAAAAACCACTATAACATTTGGGCCACAATGATTTCCTCTTCCTAGAACTTTAATTTCCTCTGTCTGTACCTTGTCACTGCTGGACACTAGCAAGGCCCATAGATGATCTCTCCTAGATAAGTATGTGCCCTGAGAAATGGTGTCTGTTTGAAAATCTTAATGATTATAAATGAAACCCAGCGTTATCTGCTTCTAGTACCAAGTGCTTTGCTTCTCTTAGATTGGATATAAAACATAGGTAAACAATGAAAAAGCATACTGAAATGGATAATTTTTCATCCACTCTGAAATGAAATGTGTGCCCCGTTCAGAGGTTTTTAGAGGAATGAAAATCTAAGGTGCAACACTGGACAGATGTTATTTGAGGGACTACTGAAGTGTAAGGAACTGGACCTATGAAAGTAGTCAGAACCTTTTAAATGTTTAGTGCCTATGAAATGCCCCTTGCTAGTGCCATATTGTATGGTTGTTTTGTCCTCCACTTCCAGTGATGGACATTGTAAAGAAATTCCTATGGGATCTTCTCATACGTTCATCATGGGAACGGAGAGCATCCATAAGAGAAACCTCTCTCAAGCTGCACAGCTAGGAAAAACTGCTTTCTCCTTAAAAAATAGGTTGTTTCTTTCATTCGGGTGTTTCAAATCTTGTAACCAATTGTTTTTCCCTCTATGTTTTGGGCACTGGCAAGCACACAGCCAAATTTGTAGCCCACCTTTAGCAACTGAAGAGAGCAACGTGACATGTATTTGCTGTGTACTAAGCTTGTTCAGCTGTATTCTGCACCCCCAAACTAATCTACCTTTTGTCCTCGTTTCATCACCCATTTCTTTTTATCCAATTGTATCATTAAAATAACAAACAATAGGGGCGCCTGGGTGGCTTAGTTGGTTAAGCGTCCGACTTTCGCTTAGGTCATGATCTCGCGGTTCGTGGGTTCGAGCCCCGCGTCGGGCTCTGTGCTGACTGCCAGCTCAGAGCCTGGAGCCTGTTTCAGTCTGTGACTCCCTCTCTCTCTGACCCTCCCCTGCTCGTGCTGTCTCTCTCCCTCTCTCTCTCTCCTAGAAATAAATAAAACATTTAAAACAATAAAAAAAATAACAAACAATAAGGAAATAATATGTATTAAAATATGCCATCTCAAAGCATTTTTAGAATGAAACAGTTTTTCTACTAGGTTTTTCTGTTACTGTTATTGTGTTCATAACTGTGTGCTATAGTTAGGGGACTTCAGGTAGCAAAGACCTCTGCGATCCCTGCAGCAATATAATTTCACTTAAGAACTAAAGGATCCAAAAATCTCTAAATTGGGTCCTGTGAAGCACACAGTAGGTGGTTGGCCAATAAATGTACCTGTTCCTTCATCCACTAGGAACTAGCTCATCATTCTCTTCCAAATCTATCTCAGTTGCTTCCTTTCCTTAAGAATATAAATGTATTCGGGGCACCTGGGTGGCTTAGTCGGTTAAGCGTCCGACTTTAGCTTAGGTCATGATCTCACGGTTCGTGGGTTCGAGCCCCGTGTCGGGCTCTGTGCTGACTGCCAGCTCAGAGCCTGGAGCCTGTTTCAGTCTGTGACTCCCTCTCT
The DNA here is from genome assembly GCA_017311185.1 of Proteles cristata cristata. Lineage (NCBI taxonomy): Eukaryota > Metazoa > Chordata > Mammalia > Carnivora > Hyaenidae > Proteles > Proteles cristata. The sequence goes on from JAESUZ010002919.1 coordinate 26,315, forward strand.
CTCTGACCCTCCCCTGCTCACGCTGTCTCTCTCTCTCCTAGAACTAAATAAAAAAACATTAAAAAAAAAAAGAATATAAATGTATTCAAGTCTTTCTTATGAACAAAAGAATCTTCCCTTGATCCTACATAACCCTCTATCTTTTTTTCTTAAATAGTTTATTGTCAAGTTGGCTTCCATATAACACCCAGTGCTCATCCCCACAAGTGCCCTCCCCCATGCCTATCACCCCCCTTCCCCACTCCCCTGCCCCCATCAGCCCTCAGTTTGTTCTCAGCATTCAAGAGTCTCTCATGGTTTGCCTCCCGCCCTCTCCCCAACTATTCTTCCCCTTCTCCCCCATGGTCCTTCGTTAGCTTCTTCCTAATCTAACTATATGTGCAGACATGTGGTATCTGTCCTTCTCTGCCTGACTTATTTCACTCAGCATAACACCCTCAAGTTCCATCCACGTTGCTACACATGGCCAGATTTCATCCTTTCTCATTGCCATGTAGTATTCCACTGTATAGATATACCACATCTTCTTGATCCATTCATCAGTTGATGGACACTTAGGTTCTTTCCATGTTTCGGCTATACAATTAACATTCTTATATCTGTTTCCCAGCCTCTGTTGGTATCATCTTGCTAATAAGCAGGTGTGATCATGTCATTTCCTACTTTGATATCTTTTTATTACCTGAAACATGGGTCTGCAAAGGTTTAGGTGGTAAACATGTCAGGCTTTGTGGGCCATGTAGTCTCTCACAACTATTCAACTCTACTGTTGCAACCATAGTCCATATATAAATGAATAAGTGGCTATGCTCTAATAAAACTTTATTTATTTACTTATTTTACTGTATTTTTTTAACAGTTATTCATTTTTGAGAGAGATAGTGTGCGAGTGGGGAGAGGGGAAGAGACATAGTGAGACTCAGAATCCGAAGCAGGCTCTAGGCTCAGACCTGTCAGCACAGAGCCCGAACTGGGCTCGAACCCACGAGCAGTAAGATCATGATCTGAGCCGAAGTCAGATGCTTAACCAGCTGAGTCACCCAGGTGCCCCTAAAGCCTACCACTTGTTTTTACACATAACCTTCTATCTATTGCCCAATGTCATTACTTTCCAAGTCAAATTTCTGCATGACTTTTTTTTAAAGTTGTATTTATTCAAGCAATCTCCACACCCAATATGTGGCTCAAACTCACGACCCAGATATCAAGAGTTGTGTGCTCTTCTGACTGAGCCAGCCAGGCATCGCTCTATAAGAGTTTTGTGGCCCTCACCTGCTCTGTCATTCACTCAACACATTGAATCTCACTTATACCCCTTCACTCCTGTGAAAAGTCTTTGTAAATGATAACCAATGGAAAACTGGTACCCAATTCTAGCATCACTTCTTAGGATTTATCCTACTTCATTTTACCTAATGCATACATTCATCTGACTTACTTATTTACATAAACTGAAGCATTTGACATTGTGAACCATTCTCTCTTTCTTGAAGTACTTTACCCTTAGATTCTGAAACACCATCCTTTTTTGACATCTTTCCATCGCTGCTTCTACATCTCCCTAACTGCTCATTTCTTCACCTTTGCCTATACCTAAAATGTTGGTGCCCCTTGAGGATTCATCAAGGGCCCTTTTCTCTTCTCTCATTCTTATCCTTGACTTCAACCATGTGTTTTCCAAATCCGTATCACTTCTGATTTAAACTCCGATCATATGGCCAAGTTCCCACCAGTTATTCCCTTGAATCGATTTGGAAAGTCTTAATGATTATAAATAAAATCTAAAAGGACTTCAAATCTTAATGATTACAATAAAACACCACAGGAGTCCCAAACTCAGCATGCATACAACTAAACTCATCATCTTTCATCTAAATCTGTTCTTCCTTCCTGTATTTCTTACCTTAATGAAGACACTGACATCCATCCAATTATCATTTCCTTATCCTAAAGTAGTTTTCTCATTAGCTACATTCCATAATTACAGTGGACAGACAATAATTTCTCTCAGTTACCTTCTCTGTTTTCTTTTTTTTTTTTAAGTTTATTTATTTATTTTGAGAGAGAGCACACAAGCAGAGGAAGAGCAGAGGGAGGGAGGGAGAGAGAGAGAGAGAGAGAGAGAGAGAGAGAGAGAATCTTAAGCAGACTCTACACCCAACACACAGCCTAATCTCATGACTATGAGATCATGACCTGATCCAAAATCAAGAGCCAGACACTTAACTGACTGAGCCCCCCAGGCGCCCTCTTTCTTTGTTTTCTTGGCACACCGTTCAGGGAATATATGTCTTGAAATAAACAGCTGTCTGATTTTCTGACTAGTACAGTTGATCACGCAAGATGGTGGTGGGTGGGCTCTCTCAACCTTCTTTTGGGGATGTGAAGCTACTCCCTTAGCCGAGGAAAGCATGGATAAGACACAGACTTCTGTCCTCTTCCCAATTCTGTTTACTCTGTAATTCATGGAAATTCCTTCCAGAGTGTGACAATAGACCATTTGCCTCAATTTGGAGGATTGAACATTTTTGTCTTTTTAGTATCTTCTGGATAGTAAGAAATTTTGCAAGGCAAGCTGCTTTACAAGCTTATAGGCAGATAACACTTGATGTGGGAGTCCTTCATTATCATTCCAAAAATTTCTATAAGCATGGTTAAAGTGAAGAGCACCAGACTGGGGAGACAAGACACAGGTATGAGTGGAAAAGAACAACCGGAGAAAAGGCATGCAGAGCATCAACTCGTGTCCAGATAAGACTGACGAGGAAGAAGCACTGACTAAGCAAAGTGATGGCGAAAGACATCCATCAAAGAGATGTGAAAATCTTTGTTCTTATGTTTTATAATTAGAACAATGATTGGGATGTGAAAGTTGAACTATCCTTGGGATGAGTCAGATGGTAAAAGTAAACAACTCTATGACTCTAATTATAGACAGAATTCAGCTAACAAAATGACGAGATATTTTGTTAATATGTAGTAAAGAAACTAAAAAACAATGACAAACACATAAGCCAACTATGGCTAAGCAAAGTGTGGGAACTCTTCACTTACTTCCAGCTTTTGCCATGATGGGATAACTGGATAAGCCTTGAGCCTGTCAATACATAGTCACCAAAACTGGCAATTAATTTGATGATGACTATTAGAAAGATATACACACATTTTTCAAAAGAAAACTGAAGCATCTTGGTGTCTTTCTTTTCCTCTTGGTGTCTTTTACAGATAACAAGCCTGAGATGTTTAGAAATATTACAAATAAAATATAAAGGACTTAAAACCACATTGGGCTTACATTCATCCACTAACTTTAAACATGTTAATTCTTCCTTTTTGGGTAAAAAAATGGTTGATTTTTAAGGTGCAGGAATTTCCTCTAGGAATTCAGGAAATTTTCCTTTATACATATTTTCCTAAGTATTTCTTTAAAATATATGACTGAGACAAAGAAGCAAGCCAGGCTCAAAGCTTAGAGGGAGAACAAGGTAGTCTATATGGTAAGATTTTTTCCATAAGATACCCCTCCCCCCAGTCTACTGAAATATGTTCTCACCAATTGTATATATAAATAAATTTGTTAAACACCTTGAACTTCCTACTGAAACCCCAAGAGGGCCAGACGTTAGATGTAAGGTCACCCTAAGCCTAAGACTCACTAATAAAACATACAATCAGGGGCATCTGGGTGGCGCAGTCAGTTGAGCATCTAACTCTTAATTTCTGCTCAGGTCATAATCTCATGGTTCATGAGACTGAGCCTCACATCAGAATCCCTGCTTGGAATTCTCTCTCTCCCTCTCTCTGCCTCTATCCTGCTCTGACTCTTTCTCTCTCTCTCTCCCAAAATAAAAAATTTTTAAATAAAAAAGAAATTTAATAAAACAAGACCCCATGAAGTTAAGGGAGTACACCAGTAATTTAATTACCTGGTAGTAAAACACTATTTATAGGAGTATAACTGAATCCAGAATCTCTATAATATATTATCTTTAATTTCCATTATACAATTTAAAATTCCAGGATGATAAAGAAGGAAAATGTGACCCATAGTCACAAAGAGAAAAAGAGTTAACTGAAATAGACCCACAGAAGACTCAGATATTGGAATCAGCACATAAAGACTTTAAAATAACTGTGTTATGTTCAAAAAACCTATAGGAAAACATGGATATAAGAGATGAAAAGAAAATTCATAGAGATAATAAATAATCAAAAAGAAATCCTGGAACTGAACACTAAAATATCTGAAATAAAAATGTATTGGATAAGATTTACAGCAAATTCCACAATGTAGAAGCAAAAAAACACTGAATGTAAAGATAGGTCAAGAGAAAATTTTAAAATAAAAGCATGATATAAAGAAAAAGATTTAGAAAAAAGATGAGTATGCCTCAATGACCTATGGGGCAATATCAAGTACTCTAACATATGAATAATTGGGATCCTACAAGGAGAGGATAAAGAATGGGTGAAAAAAAATTTATATGCTGAGGGTCCAAAACCCTGCAGGATTATGCATATAAACTTTTGAACAAAATAAATAATGTAATACTGGAAAATAATAACCTAAGTATAAAATAAATGCTCATGAGTCCCTGCTGATACATATACATATATATATGAATTATTAAATAAATAAATGGTGGAGAAAAAATATGTGTCCCTAATGAATAATTCCAAATACATTACTCTGATAGTCCCCTTTTCAAGGAGGTGAAGCTTAATTCCTCATCCCTGAAAAGGGGGTGAAAGTAACTTTACAAAGAAGAAACTTGGCAAACATGACCTTGGTCAGATGATCAAGGTTAACATCATCAGTGATACATCATGTTGAATACATGCACCCCTGAAATGATGTGATGAGACTGGCATTTCATCTCTGTAGTCTCCCTCCAGATAACCATAACCCCGCTATACTATGAGGAAAACATCAGACAAACCCAAGTTGAAGGAAACTCTATAAAATACTTGACTAGTACTCCTCAAAACTGTCAAGTTAATTTTTAGAAGTCCAAGAAACTGGGAGAGATCAGGGGAAGCTAAGGAAGCATGATGACTAACAGCACTGTGGCCTTCAAGATGAGATCCTGGCACAGAAAAAGAACATCAGGGAACAACTATTGAAATCTTTATCATGTGTGGAGTTTAGATACTAATATATCAAGGTCAGTTTCTTAGTCGTGACAAGTGAGCACTAGTAATGTAACATGTAGACAACATATGAAACAAGGAAAGGAGTGTATACGAACTCTGAACTGTCTTTGCATAAATCAAAAACTATTTTAAAATTTAAAAAATTATTTAAAAAACAAAAACATGAGCAAAGTCTCAATGGCTCATGGGATAGTGCCAAGCACTCTACTCTGTGGATAACTGGAGTTACAAAAGGAAAGGAGAGAGAATGGAATGGGAAAAGTATTTGAAAAAAATATATGCTGAGAATTGTGCAGAACCCCAAGCAGGAAACATTACAAGAGAATTACATCTCGGCATACTACAGTCAAACTGCTGAAGACCAAAGAAAGTGAGGACATTGGACCAGATGGATTGACAGATATATTTAGAACTCTACATCCTGAGGCCATGGAATTCACTTTCTTCTCAAGTGCGCATGGCACATTCTCCAGGATAGATCACATACTGGGACACAAAGCAGCCCTCAATAAATATAAAAGAATTGAGATCATACCATGCACACGTTCAGATCACAATGCTATGAAACTTAAAATCAATCACAGAAAGAAGTCTGGAAAACCTCCAAAAACATGGAGGTTAAAGAACACCCTACTAAAGAACGAATGGGCCAATCAGGCAATTAGAGAAGAAATTTAAAAATATATGGAAACAAATGAAAATGAAAGTACAACAGTCCTAAAAGCAACCAAAGGAAAAAGACATATTACATATAGGGGAGCAACCATAAAAATTATGACTTACTTAGAAATATTGAAGGTGAAAGACAACAGAATGACATCTTCAAGGCACGAAAAAGAAAAAAACCGTCAACCTAGAATTCTATATTCAGCAAAAATATTCTTCAAAACTGAAGGTGTGATAAAAACATTCTCAGATAAACAAAAACCAGGAGAAGTTGTCACCATCAAAAACATGTTACATAAAAACAAGTGGAAAGAATTTCTTCAAGATGAAGGAAAATGACACTAGATGTTATCTCGTGAGTCAAAAAAGCAACTACAGAGAAATCAGAAACTAATTTCAAACTGTTAATGAAAACATAACAGGCACCTGGATAGCTCAGTCGGTGGAGCATGCAACTCTTGATCTGGGAGTCGTGAATTTGAGCCCCATGTTGGGCATAGAGATTACTTAATTTAAAAAAATTTTTTTTACAAAAATACAACAAATCAAAATCTGTTGCAAGCAGCTAAAGTACTTAGATAGACATTATAACTTGAAATATTCATATTAGAAAAGGAGATCTTTTTAATCATCTAAGTTTTACTTTGAAGATGTTAGAAAAATAACGAAATAAATCCCAAGTCCATAGAATACAAGAAATAAAAAGGAAAGGAATAGAAATCAATGAAATGGAAGGCAAACAATAGAGAATACATTAAATGAAAAGTTGATACTTTGAAAAGATGAGCAAAATTGACACATTCTATTAAAACAAATAAAGAAAAAAGAGAGAGATCAGTAATAACAAGCATCAGGAATGATATCAGGGCATCACGATAGATTCATGGGCATATTAAAAAGATAATAAGAGAATACTATGAAAGATTTTATCAACGTATATAACAACTTAGATGATATGAACAAATTCCTTGGAAATGCAACTTACTGAAAATAACACATACAAAAAAGATTTTAAATCTGTGTTCTTATATCCATTAAAGAAATGGAATTTGTAATCAAAAACTTTCCAATGAAGGAAAATTCAGCCCAGTAAGTGTCACTGGTAAATTTCAGGAAAAAATAATACTACTTCTAGCTGTACTCATCCAGAAAATAGGGGAGGAAAACACCCTTCCCTACTAGGTTTTATGATGTCAGCATAACACTGATACCAGAGCCCTTGACAAGGGCGTCACAAGAAAGAAAATCACAGGCAAGACATTTCATGAACATAGATGCAAAATCCTCAACAAAACATTTGCAAAGGGAATCCACATGATTGACTCATTAAGTATTTGACAAATTTAACAGCTGTTCATTTAAAAGACAAAAACACTGTTGTCTGCACACTAGGGGAAGAAAGGAACATTCTGAGTTTGATAGAGAACATCTATTAAAAACCTGTAACTATCTTAATGGTGGAAAGAGCAAATCTTTTAACCTCCCCAAATGTAGGCTTCCTTATAAGCTCATCACCCACGTGTAGGTGAGTTTTCTTCAACTGCAAGCCTAAGCCTCCGCTCCAGTACTAGATAGACTTTAGGCCATAGTATTCCCTCTCATCTCTGGCTTGTGCTTTTCCACCCTACAGATCTCTTATTCTATGAATCAAAACAGCGACAACCAAAGCGTTGAGAGTATCGAGATAGGCTGCCGGCTGCCAGTGCTCACATGGAGCCTGCATCACAGTACCACCTAGAAAGTAAAAATGTAAGGATAAGGTAAGACATGATGAGAGACAGGCATGCGTACGGACGTGGATCACAGTCCCTATTAGCTTCCAGGGTGATGTCGCAAAGGTGGCAGTATAGGAGACCTCAGCCTCTGTTCCCCAACAAAGATTGACAATTAGATAGTGATCCATGATGATAATGTTGAAAAAGAAAACCAGAGCTGGAGACAGCTATCCATGAGCAAAATAGCTCTGAGAGAGATCAAGAGTCCACTTAAGAAACCTCAGTAACACAGTAAAACAAAAATAACCACACAAACAAGGAAGGAAGAACAGCTTCATCTACCTATAGCATCCTGTCCCCCAGGCCGGCACTGCTCATTGTCAAGAGGGAACTCTCCAGCTAGAAAGAATGCCCTTCGCTGAGAAGGAGCAAGGTGAGCAACCAGCTTCCCCAGCCTTTCGGGACGCTACATTCAGGACCCACTTGGGCTTCACCTAATCTAGAAACTGGCAACGCTGAGAGGTAGAGAGACAGCTAGAAACAAGGAAGAAAACAGGAGCTGCCGATATCAGCCATGCAGTGGGATGATCACAGTTCTCAGGGACCCGCTCTGCACATGAACCCAGCAGCTTACGCCAACAAAGAAACCAACAGCCACCAAGGATCCCATGAAGATTTCACCAGCTTTTGCCTCCTAGGTTTTGGGGTTAGAGCTGTCTAAGTCCCTTCCCGCCCTCTCCCACCTTTCTGCCCCAACTCCTCACTCTTCCACCACCATCACCTCCCAGACCAGAGCCTAGGGTCTGCACCAGCAGACAGCCTCGGCTTCTGCAGCTATAGAGTGCCAGATGCCAGCCTCTACCCAAAGAATACCAATCTCCTGGAGCAGGAAAGTTTGGGGAGTGGATGACGAAGGCTAAAGCTTTTCCATCAACCTGGGGATTTGGGTTTTAGGAATCCTTTTACAATTCCCAAGGTAAAGGATGAATGGGAGAAAACCTGAAAGTATCAAAATAAGACACAGATGTGTAAGAAGAGTTGCATTTTAGAAGAAGGTCTTGAAAAGTAGAGTTTCATACACACACACACACACGCACACACACACACACACACTCCTAATCTCTCTTTCTCCAGGACATGACACTCCTACCCTTCTTGCACTAAAGTCACATGCACACCACCAGGATACAGTGAAATGTTTCCAGTTGCAAGACCTGGAGAGCGGAACGAGGAACTAACAGGAAGGCGCACGGTGTAGCTGACACGGGCTGGGGGTAGGACATGTCGAGAGCCCTCAAGAACTGTGCTTTAATTCCTGAAATGTAATTAAGCGTGGAGAGCCGTCATTTTACTAAGCAACCAAGACTCCATAACAGAATCTTGTTCTGTACCATTTAGTTCCCAAATATGTATCGTCCTTATAATATTTAGCTCCCATTAACAAGGAGTTTGGGAGCTATTTCGCAACCCACATAAATGAAAACACAACTTAATAAAATGTTTGAATTACCTTTTTGAAGCAGGTCGCTGCTCCCTGGCTTCCAATAGTAAATATGCTTAAGTTTGTCAGTCTTTTTATTTTATTTTATTTTTTAATCTTTTTTTAACATTTATTCATTTTTGAGAGGCAGAGAAAGAGTGTAAGCAGGGGAGGGTCAAAGAGAGAGGGGGAGACAGAATCTGAAGCAGGCTCCAGGCTCTGAGCTGTCAGCACAGAGCCCGATGTGAGGCTCAAGCTCACCGACTGTGAGATCATGACCTGAGCCAAAGTCGGCTGCTTAACCGACTGAGCCACCCAGGCGCCCTGTCAGTCTTTTTAGACAACACAATACTGGGGCGCTTGGTGGCTCAGTTAGTTAAGTGTCCGACTCTTGATTTCAGCTCAGGCCTTGATCTCAGGGTTGTGAGTTCAAGCCCCACATTGGACTCCATGCCCAGTGTGGAGCCTACTTAAAAGGAAAAAGAAAGAAAATGTAATACTACAAGCTATTCGGTCCTAATATACCATGTTCAAACTCACACAAGTATCATATTTATAGAATTATACCTTGACATTTATATCAAGATATTACAGACTTGCAGACTCTTGAGACCACAGATAATTAGATTCACTTGTTATGTTTTTTTTTAAATATTAAGCAACTGGCCAAAGAAAAATATTTTTGGATTTTAAATTATGTATGAACGCAAAAACTTTCAAAATCATATTTTGGATGATAAGACTATACTTATTTGCCTCGTAAACACTTTTTTTTTTTACAGCCTCTTATCCTGTTCTTATTTTCCAAAAGTATACAGATTGTATCTTATCTATTCTCATGGAATTACCAAGTTATGCCAACTAAAATGAAAAGCCTGGTTTTGCTCTGTAGATTGGCCTGTTTCACACACAGATTACTGAACTCCAGTTCTGCTTTGAGGGAGGACGTGTAAAAGAACAAGGCCCTTGCTTCTTGCATATGTTCAGCCCTATGCCGTGTCTTTGCACTGAGAACACTGCCACTCAAAGTGGGGTCGAGGCACCACCAGCAGCAGCAGCCTCTCCTGGGATCCTTACTGGAAACGTAGACTCTCCAGTCCCACCAGGCATTTACAGAACCACGATCTGCCTTTTAACACTCTTTCTGGGTAATATCTATGCGCTTCACAGTGTGAGTCTCTGAGGAAATGAAACCTTATCATTGGTGTCATTAACTTTAAATGCTGGGCACTTCCCTCTTGGAAGTTAAGACGTTAAGGAAAGCACTGGAAGGATGGAGAACTGGTTGTTTCTCGATCCACTTCTTCAGTGTTTCCCTAAACGGCAGACCTTAATGCCTTTCCAAAGTTAGAGCCTCTGAGAGTATTTCAACAAAGATGGCTAAAACAAATCGAATACCGTGTCTAAAAAAAAGGCCTAGCGGTGACCTGTAAATCCTTAAGCATTTGTGTCTGTTTATTCTGTTTGCTTTTTGTCCTGTTTTGTCTGACCTTATTAGTGATCCCACTTTGCAAAGTTGCTTGGAAAACTGAGTCTCTGATTCCTCAAGGGGGCAGCCATTCACCACGATACTGACTGTAACGTGAATGGTCGTGGAGGTAGCATTAGCCATAGGTTCATCAGAGCAAACAAAAACATTCAAAGACTGCCAATTATTCAAACCAGGTTTAACACTGGCCTTGGCTTGGCAATTGTTTTAGAACGTGACTTAAGAATTTGTAAGATGGAGGGTGCGTGGGTGGCGCGGTCAGTTGAGCGTCTTGACTTCCGCTCAAGTCAAAATCTCATGGTTCAGTTCATGAGCTCAAGGCCCACAGCAGCCTCACTGCTCTCAGCCTAGCACAGAGCTCGCTTCGGATCCTCTGTACCCCTCTCTCTCTGCCCCTACACCCTGTTGCGCTCACTCGCTCGCTCGCTCTCTCAAAAAAAAATAAATAAAACATTTTTTAAAAATTGTAAGATGACTAGTCCAGACATTAAAAACAAAGTGTTTGTATGCTAAATTAATTTCAGGGGCTAAGAATTAGGCTTGGATTTTGACCTCATATAGAATATCTGAGCTCTTAAATTCAGGTAGGCTCCTGTCCCCTTGCGATGTGCTTCAGACAGTATCCTGTTGAAACTTACCCCAACATAACACTTTAAATGCTTTACTATAATAACTCAGCCAATTATGTTTGCTCCTCATTAGACTGTGTCCTCCAAGAAAGCAGGGACTTCATGTTCCTTTTTGTATCACAGGTACTAAGAACACTGCCTAGCACATAGTAGGTACTTAATAATTATGAGTGAAATGAATGAATGCATGAAGATGATTGAGAGAGATATGGAAGTACTTAAAGCAGGATAAGCAGTTTAAATAGCTCACTTTCTAAGTACAAAATACTGTATAAAAATAGATGGAGTAAAATATCTTTAAAGCCCATTGATCCAGAATTTGACACACCTTTTGATTAGACCCTATTTTATGCTTTTGTGCTCTCTGTGAAGACAGAGATTAAGCAAGATGGGACAGATTTTATTGATTTGACAGCAATTTAGGAAGGATTCATTTAGATGCTATTGATAAGTTAAATCATCACTTATATTTACACAGTAGGTCAAGTGCGATGAAGTTCTATTCACGAAAATGGAATTTTTACTGGTAAAGTTCCTATTATGAGAAGAAATAAAATTTCATTTCCTTAATTACAATTCTAACTGAGCCACCTCATCACTGAGACTGGTGCTCCTGCTGAGGAGTCAAATTGGGGAGATTTTTATTCTAAGTTACAAGGAAAATGACATTCGCAACCGGGAGCAGACAAACACTTCAGTGGCCTGAGGCATCGGAGATTCTCCTTCTTGAGTAAACTCTTAACAATTATCAAACAGCTTCTTCACATTTTGGAGCCTTGAGCTCCAAAGACCAGAGTGTGTAGAGAAACACAAAGTTGCCAAGTTCCATCCTGGCAACGTGAAGTGTGTTTTCTTTTGTGTGTGTGTGTGTGTGTGTGTGTGTGTGTGTGTGTGTGTGTGTGTGTGTTTTATTTATTTCTAGGAGAGAGAGAGACAGCGTGAGCAGGGGAGGGTCAGAGAGAGAGGGAGTCACAGACTGAAACAGGCTCCAGGCTCTGAGCTGGCAGTCAGCACAGAGCCCGACGCGGGGCTCGAACCCACGAACCGCGAGATCATGACCCAAGCGAAAGTCAGACGCTTAACCGACTAAGCCACCCAGGCGCCCCAAGTGTGTTTTCTTTTCAACTTCAAGCACTTCTATCCTTTGTGCTCTCTGTGAGCTGGGATCCCGGCCGGAAGTGGGTGGCAGGCTTAACCTGGAGAACTAGAGGAGCTTAATGAAGGCGCTGCTTTACGAAGGCGCGGGCAGAGTTAGGGAAGCCATCAGGGCTGGTGAAACACAGGGGCTGACCGTGTGAGGAGACCAGCCATAGCCTCGCCTCCTCCTGAAGGACAAGGGGAGGCAGAGGCCACCAGCACCAGGAAGGAACTAGAAGCTGGGTGGAGGCGGGGGCTGCAGGCAGGAGCCGGGGCCTTCAGATGAGGAAAGCAGGCAGCGCCAACTCCCCGCCCTGAAGGAAGGGAGACTGAAGAGTAAATTCACTGAACCCCCTCTTCTTCCACCCTGGGCTTCCCTGCTGGTGCCTGGCACGGATCCATCCCGAAGGGCAATAGAGCCTAGCTGACGTCCACACAGCACAGCCTCATGGGGTGTTAAACAGTGAAGGAAGGTAGAGAATGGATTTGAAGGGCGAGACAACAGAATACCCGCTATGCACACCTCCTCCAAAACCGTCTACTGCAAAGTATTTATAACATCATTTGCAAACTCATTTTGCCATACACGTTGCTGAGGACTGATTGAAAAAAAAAAGATCTTATAATAATAACAAATTTTCCAGGAACAATGACATTTGCTAGTTCCTAATATTTTCATGGGAATGTAAGATTCACTGATTCTTTCACTCGGAGACACAGTAAAGGCAATTTTTCCCTATATCTCCCTCAAATCGGCCAAAATGAATGAAAAGAATGAAAAATCGGGGGGGGGGGGACTTATTGACTATGAAAGTAGCTGAGTTCAGATCCCCAAATCACAGACTATAAGAACTATCTACCAAAAAGAGTAAAAATTTTATTAAAGCAATGGACAATGCAAAAAGGTAGATCTGTATCTCTAGAGATCTCAATTGGTTTTCAAAATTTGCTCTACAAGAGACAGCCCACAGAGGCCCCACAGTGGAATGGTGAGGAGTGGTACCACCAAGTCACAAGAGACCTGGGAAATAGCTGTGTGGAGGGGCTGGGTCCATGCCAGTGCAGTGCAAGAAGGAAGTGTCACTCACTGATGGAGCTACTACTGTGTGGACTCTATTATCAGTGATTGTCCAAAACCTAAAAGCTTAATATACAGGGGAGCCTGGGTGGCTGAGTCAATTGAGCATCCAACTCTCGATTTCGGCTCAAGTCATGATCTCACTGTTCATGGCTTCGAGCCCCAAGTCCGGCTCTGCAATAACAGATTGGGATTCTCTCCCCCTCTCTCTCTCTCTCTCTGCCCCTCTCCCGCTCACTCTGTCTCTCAAAATAAATAAACTTTCATTTTATTTTTTTACAAATAGTTTATTGTAAAATTAGTTTCTACATAACACCCAGTGCTCATCCCCACAAGTGCCCTCCTCCATGCCCATCCCCCCTCCCCCCCCACATCCATCAGTCCTCAGATTTTGTCAGCATTCAAGAGTCTCTCATGGTTTGCCTCTCCCCCTTTCCCCCACCATTTCCCCCCTTCTTCTCCCCCTTGTTCCTCCGTCAAGTTCCTCCTAATCCTCCTATACGTGCAAGCATATGATATTTGCCCTTCTCTGCCTGACTTATTTCGCTCAGCATAACCCCCTCAAGGTCCATCCATGTTGCTACACATGGCCAGATTTCATTGTTTCTCATTGCCATGTAGTATTCCATGGTATAGATAAACCACATCTTCTTGATCCATTCCTCTGTTGATGGACACTTAAGCTCTTTCCATGTTTTAGCTATTGTTGAGAGTGCTGCTATGAACATTGGGGTACACGTGCTCCTATGCATCAGATTTCTGTATCCCTTGGGTAAATTCCTAGCAGTGCTATTGCTGGGTCATAGGGGAGTTCTATTGTTAGTTTCCTGAGGAACCTCCACACTGTTTTCCAGAGGAGCTGTACCAGTTTACATTCCCACCAACAGTGTAGGAGGGTGCCGTTTCTCCACATCCTCGCCAGCATCTAGAGTTCTCTGATTTGCTCATTTTAGCCACTCTGACTGGCATGAGGTGGTTTCTCAGTGTGGTTTTGATTTGTATTTCCCTGATGAGGAAGGATGCTGAGCATCGTTTCATGTGTCTGTTGGCCATCTGGATGTCCTCTTTGGAGAAGTGTCTGTTCATATCTTCTGCCCATTTCTTCACTGGGTTATTTGTTTTTCGGGTGTGGAGTTTGGTGAGTTCCTTATAGATTCTGGATATTAACCCTTTATCTGACATGTCATCAAAATAAATAAACTTTTAAAAAAAATTAAAAACTTAATAGGGGCGCCTGGGTGACTCAGTCGGTTAAGAGTCCAACTTCGGCCCAGGTCATGATCTCACGGTTCGTGGGTTCGAGCCCCGTGTGCTGATAGCCAGCTCAGTGCCTGGAGGCCGTTTCCAATTCTGTGCTTCTCTCTCTCTCTCTGACCCTTCCCTGCTCACGCTGTCTCTATCTGTCTCTCAAAAATAAATTTAAAAAATAAAAATTAAAAAAAAAACCTTAATATAGAGGAATAGTCTGGACACATAGAGGGTTGTCATCATCTACCACAGTCTAGCCATAGTCTGGAGGTAAGAGATGTAGTAAAAAAAGAAGGAAAGTTAACAACCACCTTTGTAGTTGACTTGACCTTTCCCCTCTGTTTGCAGATGCTAAACAGAGTCAACCACATAATGATGAATAAGCACCAAACATCTGCCTGCTCCCCCACTTTGAGATACACACAAGCACAAACACGTGCACACATGTGCACACATGTGCGTGTGCGCACACACACAGTGAGCTGGCATGTGTGATCTGTCTCAGTAAACTGCTTACACACTACAAGGCATCTTTAGAGCAGAAGATGTGGTAGAGTTGTAAGAAACACTTATGAGACAAAGCATCTCGTCGAAAGTCACTGTCTTCCCCAAACACTGCCTCCCACTTAAGCAAATAGAAGGCTCAGATAAATTACCTCCATTCGGAAATGAGTAATAAATGCTGTCAACATGCATAGATCCTTTGTGTTTGATTATTATTTTTTAAAAAGAGAGGAAAGATTTATAAGCAAAAGGCAGGTAAGTATATTCAGAAAAATAACACAAGAAATAAATGAAATTTTCAGATAAATTCTCCACGCACTCAAAGAAATTAAAGAAAAAGAACCGTTTTAAAAATGTGCAAAAATGAGGGGCGCCTGGGTGGCTCAGTCAGTTAAGTGCTGGACTTCAGCTCAGGTCATGATATCACAGTGTGAGTTACAGCCCCACATCAGGCTTTGTGCTGACAGCTCAGAACCTGGAGCCTACTTCAGATTCTGTGTCTCCCTCTCTCTCTGCCCCTTCCCAGCTCAGGTTCTCATTCTCTCTCTCTCTCGTTCTCTCTATCTCTCTCTGTCTCTCTCTCTGTCTCTCTCTCTCTCTCTCTCTCAAATAAATAAACAGGGGTGCCTGGGTGGCTCAGTCAGTAAAGAGTCCGATTTTGGCTCAGGTCATGATCTCACAGTTCGTGGGTTTGAGGCCCGCGTCGGGCTCTGTGCTGACTGCCAGCTCATAGCCTGGAGCCTGCTTCAGATTCTGTGTCTCCCTCTCTCTCTGACCCTCCCCTTCTCACACTGTCTCTGTCTGTCTCTGTCTGTCTCTCTCTCTCTCAGAAATAAATAAAAACATAAAAAAGAAAAAAGAAAATAAACATTTTAAAATTGTTTAAATAAAAATTTTTATTTTTTATTTTTTATTTTTTTTTTAGGAGAGAGAGAGAGAGACAGCGTGAGCAGGGGAGGGTCAGAGAGAGAGGGAGTCACAGACTGAAACAGGCTCCAGGCTCCGAGCTGGCAGTCAGCACAGAGCCCGACGCGGGGCTCGAACCCACGAACCGCGAGATCATGACCTAAGCGAAAGTCGGACGCTTAACCGACTAAGCCACCCAGGCGCCCCTAAATAAAAATTTTTTAAATAAAACTAAAATAAAAATGTGCAAAATGAGCTGGAGGAGTCAGAAAACAAATAGAAGATGACAATAAAACCATTACAGAAATGAAATCTACATTAGAATAAGTAAGAACTAAACAAATATTGCTAAAAAAAACAAAACCACAGAGTTGCCTAGAGGACAGACTTTAATGAAACAAAAATTCACAGAAAAAGTGTAGGCAATGGAAGATGGTTACGGAGGACACTAACTAATAGATGTACCTATAGTAGATAAAGAGAACAAGGAGATTGTTTAATTGAAAGCCATAAAGAAAAATGTCTTTACAAAAGAAATAAAATATAAACCTTCAGATCTAAGGAATGTACCATTTTCCAGGAAAAACTGACACAGTGACTTACAGTGAGAAATATCTCAGCAAAGTTATTAAACTTTCATGTTTAAATATAATTCTATCAGCGCCAATGAAAAAAAAAATTAAAAATGCCAGAGTGGGAGGGGAGAGATAGGCAAACCAGGTACAAAGAGGAAATAATCAGGCTAGCCTCACACTCTTCCAGAACAACAGTCCATGCCAGAACACAATGGAACAATGTCTTATAGAATTATGAGGGAGAAAAATCCATGCATCTATAATTTTACAAACAACCAATTTGTTTGTTCATAGAAGCAATAGAAAGGCATTCAGAATATAACACCCTTGGGCCTGGTTTGCAAACAGTACCTTCCAATTAAACACTAAGTCAACATAAAAGGCTCAGGAAAGAGGATGCCTGTGAGGAAGGGGCTGGTGGTGATTTTGACTTTATCCAGATCCCGGACTAACACTAAGCCCCCAAAGCGCGGAGCTGCCTCAGGACCTTTGCAACTGCTCTGCCTTCCACATGACTCACCTCCTCACTTTGTTCAAGTCTTTATTCAAGCTCCCACTCAGAAACCTGTCTCCTGACTACCCTATCAATAATAACCTTCCCTTATCACCCTCTAGACTCCTAATGTGTTTTAGTTTTAGTCTTGACATTGACGTATATACACATTGTGTCTCTTTCATGAAATAGAAGCTCTGTGAGGAGAGGGTATTTCTCAGTTGTGTTCACTGCTATATTCTCAGCACTTAGAACAGCACCTAGTATGGGGCACTTGATCGTTCTATCCGTTAAGCATCCCACTTCGGCTTGGGTCATGATCTCAAGGTTGGTGAGTTCCAGCCCCACATCTGGCTCTGTGCTGATAGCTCAGAGCCTAGAGCCTGCTTCAGATTCTGCATCTCCCTCTCTCTCTGCCCTCACCTGCTCACACTCTATCTTTGTTCTCTCTCTCTCTCAAATATAAATAAACATTAAAAAAAATTTAAAGAACAGTACCTAGGGCAATCAAGGGCATTCCGTTGATTGAATGAACTGGGAGAATTCTGTTTCCAATTCAAACTTGAGAATGTTAAAAACTTGGAAAATGTAAAACTAACAGTATAACTGCAACAAATGGTAAAAGGAGGGCTGAGTGGTAAACCTTCATTTCCTCGGTTGTAAGAAATCAGTCAATAAAGTCGAAAGTTGACAAACTACAAAAGCCTCCTTGATCACTTTTTAAAATTAATTAGGTATTTTAAGTTTTGCCTTTGCAAATGATTTTCATTCTCTTCTGGATTCAAGCTTGCTGTTTGTATTTTATGGCTCCCTATCGCTCTCTGAAAAAATGACCAGTACCCCGGAGGGCCTCAGTTCAGGGAGGGCAAAGCACAGACTCTGACCACTGGCAGAGTGGTCCTGTAACATTAGAGGCGCCAAGTAGAAATGTATTACTCAGATATAAATCTATAAAGCAGCTAGGGTTGTCAAGGATTTGAGCAAACAGGGACTCAAACAGTCCTCATGGCAACGTACAGTGATGCAACATTGCTGGGTGTATTTTGACAATATTTAGAAAAATTCAGAAAGTGCACATTCACTCACTCAGCAGTTCCATTTCTGGAAAGTAATGTACAGATTCACTTGCAGGATGTACAAAGATGTTCATTGCAATATTGCATATAATGGCAACAAAATGGCAACAAACCTAAATCTTCATCGAAGGAAACTGATGGACATTATTCCAGAAGTAAATGCTAAGCAGCTAATAAAAGCACATGTGCTAGGTGTGTATATATCGATATATGAAAAGATGCACGATATACGAAGAGGAAAAGGCAAGCTACAGAATAACATACGTGGTAGGATTTCATTTATATAAAAGGAATATTTAAACTTATATGAGTATGTGTTTCCAACTCTATTTTGTTTGCATGGAAAATATCCAAAAGGAAACCTCCAAACTGTTCATGGTAATGCCATAGGGATGAAGACCTGGGGTGAGGGGAGAAGAAAGTAGGGAAAGGGGGAATTTTGTTCCATAAACTGAAACCATGTCAATTGTTGTAAAAAGCATTCATCACTTTCATCATAAAAATTAATTTTTAAAAGCCTTACGTGCTTTTAAACACATTTATTCAATGCCTATAATGTGCTGAACACATGAAATGGCACCCTTTGTGTAACAGGACAGACATAGCCCAGGAAAATGGTTCAAGGTCATGGAGCACCCACGGTCACATTGAGGCTGAACAGGAAGTGCCTTGAACACAGGACCAAGTCACCATTTATCCCCAGGATCTATCGCAGTGCTTGGCACAGAGAAAACATTCAATAAATGTTGGCTGAAAAAATGGATGAATGAAGGCATATATTAAGAACCAGAAGTCAGCTATGACTCCGCACCCCTTCCACACCTGTCCCCTCATGAGTCTAGATTTGTTTATGTGAAAAAACAAACTTTAGCTTAGATGCTCTGTGATCTCTTGTAGATGCTGGAAACTTGACCTGTGGCTAAGTGTCTGTGAAAGCAGACCCCTGACAGGTGATTGGAAACGTTATTGTTCTGCATCCCATGGATCAGTTCTGAGGCCACCATCCATGTTGTCAGAGCCCGAGTGCTTGTAGAAATGGCAACAATCTAGAGAGTTCTCATGCTATGTCCTCTGTGCCTTTCAGCTCTCATACCATTTGAAAACTATGTTCTAGAGAAGTGCCCAGCAAAACCTATAGGTGTGGTATCAAATAGTAACTGCACATGCTGAAGTTTGTTCCCACATACACACTCATCTCACACTCAACCCAACAAGGAGGGCAGCAAAGCACAGTCAGTCAAGACCCTCTTTGCTTGTCATCCATGTTTTTTTCCTATTTCAACTAAGAGGCTCTTGTTTTATTAAAACCAATAAGGCTCATGAATAAATTATTGTATTTTTATTTTCACTCCATTTCATTTAAAATTAGTAACCTTGGCTTATTCAAAACTATCAGGTACTGGCATACCACAGCTGACAACTTTTAAAATTGATAACCCCCTTCTCCTGTTGCAGACATTTGCAGTGTTCTGATGCTTGGCTCTGACACATTTTCTGTGCCATCCATTTCACATACCTTCAGAAAGAAGGCAATTTTAGCTTTTTGTACTTTTAAGCTTTGAAGATACAAAAACACAAATAATTATCATCACATCCGTTCGCAAAGCTCCTTGGTGGCACCCCGTTGCACTTAGCTGCGTCTCCAAACCATCTTTTCCTCATGGCCAAAACTGCAGCCATACTAACCTTCTTTCAGTTCTTCTAACCTGCCAAGGATCTCTCCTGCCCCAGGGCCTTAGCATGTGCTATTTTCTCAGCCCAGAGTGCTTCTTCCCTCTACTCCTCACCAAGCCAACTCCTACTCATTCTTTAGACCTCACATTAGATAGCAGTTCCTCAGAGAGGCTTTGTTGACCCTCTAATCTAACCTATATCCCCTTCCTGTTATTTACTGTGTATCATTTCGCTTCGTGGCACTTATTGCACTTTGTGTTTGTATATTCACTTGCGTTTACCGCTTTAATATCTATCTTTTCATTAGACTATGCACTTCAGATGATGAGAATCATGCCTGCTTTGTTGACCAGTGCTAATCTCAAGTGTTTGTTGGGTAGATGAAAAAAATTAGAGAAGGAAGTGAATTTTATTCCCCCTTTCGATTCTTTTCCATAAACGTAAGTTGAACACAGTAAGTAAGGAGAATGGAGTCCTATCTACCATGAGATTTTTGAGAGGGTCTAGATAGAGGGGAAGAACAGGATTTGAGAAATTTGGTTAGACCCGTGATAGGAAAAGCTGGTATTCTGAAAGGAGACCAAAAAAGCGTTCAAAAGTGAATTATGTTAATGAAGCAACGGAAGCAGGACAGTGAGCAGGTTACACAGCTGGAAATGCAGGAGGTTAACTGGAAGGTGAGGGGGAACTTGGAATGTCACAGGCGGACAGGAAAGCCAGGACCGGGCTGATCAGGAGAGAAGGGGGTTGGCTGTGACACCAGTTTGGACCCTGCAGAAGGACAGGAAGAGGCTGATAAGAAAGCCTTTGTTCACAAGGAATTCCATGAGGGTGCTAAGGACACCGGAACCAAAACGTAGCTGGCGGATGGAGAGAAGATGAGGGAAACGTCTGGGGAAGGAAGCTTACAGATCCTGTGTGCTGTTCCTCAGTTATTGAGTGCTCACGTTATAAGTCTGGATGGTATGTTATACATTAGAGTATCCATGTGAGATGGTAGAGATGAAAACTAACTACTGCGCTGGCAAACAGCCAGGGTGCCCTTTAACCTTCCACTGTGGGATGACTAGACCGACATGCACCCTCTTATAAAGGACAGTCTCCACGTCTAAAAAAAAAAGAAAGAAAGAAAAAAGAAATGGCATTAAGCAATAAGAACAGAACATGCCAGAGACTGAGTTGTCCAGTTTCTGCTCTGTGGACTCAAGCCTGCTATGTCTTCTGGTTGCTTCTCCACATCTACAATGGTATCTTGAGAATTGTGTTACTCTAGTTGCCCTTGGGGCATTAAGTTTCTTTATAAGTTGTCTGGGGGGTGGGAGGGGAACAGCTTGGTGCCAACATGAGGCCCCACAAAATGTCAACGAGGACTGCTGGAGACCACAGTACTAATAATGATAAGAATAGACAATCGATAATATTTATAGATAATAGATGATATTTATTGAGCTTTCTTTGTGCCAGGCTCTAAAACCATCATATGTATCAATTTGTTTAACCTTCACAAAAATTTCATGAAATAGTGATCATTCCTGTTTCCCGAAACGAGGCCCGGAGAGACTGACGTCATTCACCAAAATGCACAAGGACTCAAGCCCAGAAAACCAATTCCGGAGACTGATCGTTAACTCCTTAAATTCACATATACCTTAACAATTTACAAAGCCCTTTAGAAGATATAGGAACATTATCTGACCCTCTCTACAATGCTTAAAAGTAAGTCAGGGACATCTTTGTCTCCACTGTATACATAGGGAAACTGAGGCTCGGAGGTGTTAAATTGCTGGTACAGAGAATCAATTGCACTAGTACCAGCCAAGTCAGGGGCTGAAATCTACAACTCCTCACTCCTAAAATGCCACACCATCTCTTACTTCTGCTTTAGCAGCCTTGTTGGGGAGGATTAAATTCCATTTACACAATCAGATATGCAGAGGGATGAAACCTGCATCCAGGATTTATGGAGTTTGGCATGAAGGTCCCGATACCTGAAGACCGGTCGTTATCTCTAGGCTGAAATATGATTTCATACAGCCCTAATGTCAGGGAGTATCCGTGGGAAGAGAACCGGAGGAGGAGAAGCTGACCAAGTGAGCAGTATCTGATAGCTGGCTCCAGAATTGACCCTTTCTTGGAGCCTGTCGCCTGCCACAGTGGCCCTGCTGCGGCAGGAGCCCGAGAGAGTGACCCAAAGGCAACGCAGGGACGCAAAGACGGAGGGGAGAGAAACCCCAGTTCGAACCCACCACCAAAGCCCTTTATTGTGTCTTTTCTGGTTAACGCCCCTCTTGCCTCCCTGCCCTCTCTTCCCCACCCCTCCCATGCTGTGCCCACGGTGCCAAACGTTGTAACTCAACCCCCCCACCCACCCACCCCGGCTGCTGCTCCTACCTTTCTGTCTCATTTCTCAATGACCCCAGGAACAAATCAATTATTTTGGGTCGGCTGCTGGTTTCTGGTAGCCAGGGCATTGCAGCTCTGGCTCGTCTTACCCACTAACCCATCATGCTTCCATTACACGCTTCACACCGAACCACATTTGCTTCCGATCCGCAGTGACACCACCACCACCACCCCCCCCTTTTTTTAACTGCAGTCCAATAATGCTGACATGGTTAGGAATCGGAAGTAATGGCTATTCTCAGCCAACTCCCTGAGAAGCGGAAGCCTGGGGCAAGGATGGGAAGCCTAGAACGTGCCGCCCTCCTTAGCAGCAGCGTCCCCTCCGGAGGCCCTGCGGGCCAAGAGGCAGCGGCACAAAACCGCTCATCCCCGAGCTCCTGCCCCTTGGCTCCAGCCCCTGCGGCGGCTGCTATAGAAACACCGGGCGTACACACTGGGCTGAAATTAAACACCCATCCCGGACTGGGACCCGAGCCGGGACGGGCCTGCTGCCGCGGTCGCCATGGCAACGCGCCGAGAGCAGGGCGGCGAGCGGAGCGCGCGGGGATACTCACTCCATCGCGGGGCTCCGCGCGGCCGGGCGCGCTGCTGCGGGGCTCGCCGGCGCTGCTCGCCTCTGCCGGAGCCGGGCGCGCTGGCCGCGCCGCGCGCGAGGTGGAGCCGCAAGCCTCTCCCCTCCCCGCCCGCACCCCCTCCTCCCCTTGAGGGTTGAAAGTGAACGCTCAGGCTCTCTCAGCTCCCAGCCTGCGAATAAAACGGGAAGCAATTGGATAATGTTGTTCTCCGGGCGCTAGACAAGCCACTCCACTGAAATGTTTCGGGAGGGAGAGCCGTGGCAGCTGCGCGCCGGGCGGTGCGGCCACCAGCGCGCAGTGCCCGGGCGCCCGAGGCGCCGGGTGCGCCCGCGCCTCCCCTGGGACGCGCGGCGCTGCCCTGAGACGCTGGCGCCGGCTGGGAGAGCTGAGGGGCGGCTGTGGCGGTGACACAGCCCAGAGGGCTCGGGGAAACGATGGAGTCATCCGCAAGGTTGCAGCTCTTGCGGCTTTGAAGTTGCAAAAGAAAGAAGCGTCTAGCAAATAACAAGTACTGCCCCCAGTGGGCCGGGCATGGGTTCGGAAACGCCATTGTGCCAGCCCAGCGGGTAAACGTCTGAGTTTCCCAGGGAAAACTCCCGCTGCGTTGCGGCGCCTCAGTGCGGCGTTTCATCCCTTTGGTGACCCCACGCCCTTCTTACCCCCCCATATTCTGCGTCTTCCTGCCCACTAGAAAGATATTGTCCAGTGTCACTTTCCCCAGTTCTTTCTTTGAAAACAAAAGATACATTGAATACGGTTTCCCAAATCATCACAGCCCCACCCCTCCCCCGGGGCATAGATGCCCTCCCTGTGACCCCTCAGAGAATTGCCTACTCCTAACGGTTTCCCAGGTGGGAACCTGGCTCCCCCCCCAGGTGCCCTGCACCTGCTGCAGTGAAGACTGGAGGGGACAAGCTTCAGGCTTTCATTGTGCCGTACTGCCGGGTCCCTCTGTGACTAGGTGTTTGCCAGGTGCTAAGGATGCAGCCCTCACCATAGTCATCACAGTCCCTGCCCTAGTGGAGCTCAACGGATAAAGCAGAAAGACAAAGCCCAGAGAGAGAAATAAACATCAACACAGACAGAAAAGGCCGCTATAAAAATTAAGTAACAAAATATCAAGATGCATGTTTTAGAAATAAGTTATGATGATGATTACACAAATGTGGAGTATACTGAAAAGCATTGAATTGTACATTCTGGGTGAGTTTTATGGTATATGAATTATATCTTAACAATGCAGTTTCATAAGAAAGAAAGAAAGAAAGAAAGAAAGAAAGAAAGAAAGAAAGAAAGAAAGACAACTCCAATGGAGAATAAGAGAGAAGTAGATCTGCTAAGTGAAGGTGTTCAGGAAAGGAGTCCTGGAGAGACTGGCATTGGGGGTGCGGGGGGAGGCTCCAAAATGCAGCCCCAGTTTGCTTGGTGGTTGTACACGGGAAATTGCTCTACACAATCAAAGGGCTAGAAGGAGACAGGCGCAAAACGTTCCAAGGGGATACACTGCTCCCCCTTTCCTTCTGGAAAATGAGCCAAACCCAGTGAAAGTCAAACCCAGTGACGATTCACAGGGCTTTTTGTGGAAAGAGATTCTGGATCATCTACAGGTTTCCATTCACAGAGAACCTCCAGCTACCATCCCGCCCACCTTTGACTCATGCCCTTCATAGCCAAGCTTCTTGAAAGCATTGCCAGTACTTACCACCTCTCCAGCCTCAAATTTGCTCCCAGTAGCTTATAGGATGAAGCTCAACTAGGAAAGAGATTTGTTTGTCTATGCCTTAAAAGTTCAGAGATAAGCAGTCCTGGACCAGGTTAGCTTCTCTCAAAGAGCTAAGAGACCCAGGCTCCTCCAAAATGTTCTCTGTCACTTGTGGTCTCCCTTCCTGAAGTCATTTCAGGGTCCAAGTTGGCTGCTCCAGTTCCAACCATCATGTCTGCATTCCAACCAGCACAAAGGTGGGAGGAGCAAAGAAAACAAGGGCACTGCCGGCTACATCTTAGGAAGGCTCCCAGAAGCTGCCTCAGGACATTTTCACTTACATCTCTTTGGCCAGAATCCAGTCACATGGTCACATTCCGTTTCCAAGGAGACTGGACAAAACAGTCTTCATTCTGCATAGTCATGAGCCTAGCCAGAAATTCAGGGCTCCATTCCCAGGAAAGAAGAGGAAAATGGGGATTGGGGGGCAGCCATCAGTCTTTTCTTTCTCCTCAAACCTTAGCAATCTAGCTTCTGCCTCCCCTATGCCACTGATACCACGCCCCAGAAAGTCACCAATGCCAAATACAACGGGCAAGTCTCAGGTCTCTTCCTGCAATGATTTATAAGCAGCATCTGACATTTTGCCTACCCCCTTTTCTACTTGTTTTTTGCTTTAGGTTGATTTTATTGATACATGATTTATACAATGTAGAATTCATCCTTCTTAGGTGTACATGTTTAGCAGTCTGGATACATCATAAGCTCATGTGACTTCCGCCATTACCAAGATAAGGAACGTTACCATCACCCCAAACAGTTCCTCTGAGTCCCTCGACTGTCAACCCCCTTCTCCCACCTCTAGCTCCTGGCGACCACTGACCTGATTTCTGCCTCCATGGTTTTGCTTTCCAGAATGTCATATAAACAGTCTGTAGACTTTTGCATTTGGCTTCTTTCACTTAGCAAATTCTTCTGAGAGTCATCAAGGCTGTGTGTAGAAGCAGTTCCTTTTCATCACTGAGTACATTGTATGGATGTACAATTTATTTATTCATTCACCGGTTCATAGATATTTAGATTGTTTCCAGTTTGTGGCAATTACTAATAAACTTCTATAAACATTGAAGTACAGGACTTTGTATGAACATATGTTTTCACTTCTTTGGGGTAAATACCTCGAGTCACTTCCTCCATTTTGAAATACTGTCCTATATTTGACGCCGCACTGCCACAGCTCTAGCTATCCTTTCTCTGGCACTTGTCTTTTAAATGTTAGTTTTCTTCAGAGTCTGGCCTCAACTCTCGTCCCTTCTGGACATACATACCCTCCCTGAACAAACTCACCTGTTTCCATGGCTTTAATCAGCCATTTTTATGGCACTCACTTCTAAAACTGAATCTCCAGCCCCCCATCACTCTTCTAAACTTCAAAACAGAATATCCAAAGGCCATTTTAACATCTTCACAAACACCTCAAACCCAATGTGTCCAAAAATCACTTATCATTTTCACCTACAAATCTCCTCCTGTCTGTCTGTCCTAACAACAGAAAGGGAAATATCCACACAGAAACTGGGGCACTTTGTTTGATTCCTCACCATCCTGACCTCCCACATCCAGTCATCGAGATTTATCTAGGCTACCTCCTAGACCATCACAGAGCCCACTCACTTCTGTCTATCCCTACCGCTGTTGCTAAAACAGCCTCCCTTCTGCTTCCTTGCCTCTAGTCACATCTGAATGAGTTCCAACTCATTCAACTGTACTGTGTCTTCCAAAGACACAAGATCTAATTATATCATCTCCTTGCCTAACGCCTTTCAATGGGCATCTCTTAGCTTTGAGATAAAGGTTAGATTGCATTGCAGGTGCACCCTCAGTTTTTTGAAGTTAGTACATTGACTATTATAATATTCAAATTCAGTAGAAAAACAAGAATTAATTCATTTTCTGGAGCTGGCTTATACCTTATTAAGAGTCACAAACATATCATCTGCTACATTTAACTGTAGGAAAAAAATAACACACTTTAGAGCCAAACAGATTTTGGTTAAAATTGCAGCTTGGTCATTTATTAGCTTTGTGACTGGTACATTTTTCCTAACCTAATTCATAGGTTTCTTCATCTAAAAACGAGGACAATAATGTCTATCTTTAAAGGTTGATTTGAAAATTAGAGACAGTGTATACAAAATGCCTAACACAGTGCCTGGTACGTAGCAGATACTCAATTAACAGTAGTTATAATAAGCTATTTCATCATTATTATTGTCACCATATCATTACTACTACATTGTAATTTTCCCCTGAAATCTCCAACATTGTAACAGCTATATCTTTATCTTCACAGCATCCCTTTGAAGAAGTGAAACCCATACAGATATAGGCACTATGAAGATCGAGTTGTTTATTCTCTTTGATGAAATAAGAATGTTAGACTAGATGATATACTCTTCATTCATTGAAATGATATAGATATACCGATAATATAACATAATAAAGTAGCTTACGAATTAGCAGGGTATGGCTGTGTAGATTTATCATACATATTCTCTAAAAGTTTATTCACTTAAGTTGAGCTCCCTAGATCCTCTTAGTACTCCAAACACACATTAACACCTCTCTAAGTTGGGTGTTATGGATGCTTATTCCAAGAAAAGCATACAGGGGGAAAAAACCCACATTGTTCTTATAATATCAGTAGATGCACAGACCCCCTGAAGCCCACTCATTGTCCATGGACCTCAGGCTAAGTTCTATTTGACCAGAGTTTGTACCTTGCTTGCATATACATTATTTTATTTTTATCCTGCAATTGTCTTCTAGGACAGTTATTATTACTGCCATTTTGTAGATGAAGAAATTGAAGCTTAGAGTAGTTAAATATTTACTCAGCCATATGTCAACAAGAGTCAAGTTCATAAACCAAACCAAAGTCTTCAACCTCCTGGTCTAAAAGGAGAATAAGCCAGCTTTGAGAGAAAATGCAGCATGGTTTCTATATAGGCATGATGCATAAGCTTTAGAACTGGAATTCTTAAGGACCATGGAGAGGCTTTGGGGACTTGCGTCAGACCACAGACAGAATCATAGTCTGGGAGTGGTGTATGAAGTGTAGACGATAGGCCCATGACTTTCATTGTGTTACCTCAGTGTTCTCTGATCCAAACCAAACCAAATTCTGAACACTACTATTTTGGATATAATACTTAGTATGTTTGGTTAAATGGTTTCTGGTTCACTAAAATTAGAAACATACAACTAGAAGAGGTTGGAGAGGATCTGGAAAAGTGTTACTTTGGGTAGCAACAGTTAAGACATGAGGAAGACGAGTACGAAAATGGGCACAGCCGAACAAAACAAAAACAGAGTGGAATCTCATGTTCCTGAGAACATCACAGAATAATCACGTTCAGCACCTGTGTTTAAAACTAAACAGGCTTTCAAATGTTCTCTCTCATATTAGGTCATCACTGTTTCTATCTCAGCTAGGCTAAAATGTAATTATTTGGAAAGTGTTTGGTGTTCATGTTCAGTCCCATTTCTTGACAATGGTTAATGGAAATACTACTATAATTCTAAATGTCTAACTGGGGAGGAAGGGAATAAAAATAGGCACAATCACCTTGTTAAGCTCTATTGACCTCTCTCTATACTTATGAGTATGCTCACACAAGACACTAATAGCATTGACTTCTGACTCATGGATGATTCTTGGAATCACAGTCTCTTGGCAATGGGAGGGATTCTGGGGTTACCTAGTCCATTGGCCAACACAAGCTTCTACAACTGACCTGAGATCGGCCTCCTTGTTGAAACACACTTATTGTTTTCTTTTAGTTCAAAAAGCTGAAAAGGCCTATTTGTTGTTTGTTTTTAGAATCCTCTCACCCACCCACAAAATGACGTATGTGTTCAGAACAGCCCATGATTATGTATGTACAGATGTAGCAAGAACATTTATTTCACCACTGCCAAGTCTGACCTATGATGGAAGATGAACAATGACCTCTCAGAGATAATGCCAGTGACACCATGGACTCAACAAGGGGATTTTGCCAAGGAAAAGTTCCCCCTTTACCACACACTGGAGAAAAACCAGTTCAATGTCACCCGGCTACACTGCATATTGGTTAAGCTGGGAGCCAGAAGACCTTGGTGATGTTTGATATAAGGCTATTAGTACTTAATTTAGTATACTCTTATCAACTGTATCATTCATTGTACTGAATGAAGCTGGAAAAGCTATTTGGTTATGTGGTGGTTTCTTTAAAAGTTGGCTTTTTATATGTATTCATTAAATACTTTCATCTCCTGATATAAATACTAAATGTCAATATTAAAAGTAACTACACCTAAGATGAACCTCAAGATTTATTTCTGGAATCTGTTTTGAGGAGGATCATTAGAAAGCTGAAAAACATTTTTCCCTTCTGAGAATTGGAAACTTGGTTTTATTCTTCAGTTAGGATATTCTTCTGCTCTAGGAAAAAGTAACGTGAGTGGAACATTGTACTTATGCAAATGCAGTGTACCTATTAGAATGTAAGCCCTATAGGACAGAGATTTTCTTTTTCTATTTTGTTCACTCATACGTCCCCTAGAACAGTGCTTAGCACATAGTAGGCTCTGCATAAATATTTGTGGAATAAAATAATGAAAAAAACCATCTTATGAGAGATCCCAAGAAATTGTACTTTCTTGGATGTACCTTTTATCAAATTCAAGTCTTTCACATAGAAATATTTCTTTCTCTGGGGCGCCTGGGTGACTCAGTCAGTTATGTCTCCAACTTCCCCTCAGGTCATGATCTTACGGTTTGTTAAGTTCGAGCCCCATGCCTGGCTCTGTGCTGACAGCTCAGAGCCTGGAGCCTGCTTTCAATTCTTTGTCTCCCTCTCTCTCTCTGCCCCTCCTCCACTTGCTTGTGCTCTCTTTCTCTCTCTCAAAAATAAATACACATATTTAAAAAAAAGAAATGCTTCTCTAAGTGTGCATTGACTGCCCTGTATAATATTGTTCATTCATGCATATACATTGCTATCTCAGGGATCAGGAACATGACCTATATACACAAGTACACACACACACACACACACACACACACACACACACACACACAGATAGGCAGGAAGTATGCAGGTCTGTTTCTCTTTGATGCTACAGAAATTTTTGAAAAGGAACTAGATAATCCCGAGACACTACAACTTGATCTAGATCGTCAATGTTTCACCTATTGGCATTAGTATTAATATTCAATTGGTTTTGGCATTTGGCATTAATAGTCAATAAACCTAGACCTTGGGAACATGTGTGGGACCAAGTATTGTGTTTAATGCCACTCAGAGGCAAGACAAAAATCACACCCCAGTAGGCAAGGCAGGGTTTCCAGTGAAGGAAGTATACAGTCCCATTCTCTACATCCTGGGACTGGGTCAGCCTTGGGATGGGACATCTGAGCTGCAGAGAGGAGTGTTAGCAAGTAGTTAAAGGAAAGATGGCATTGGGTACTGTGGTAAGAACTGGAACTATAATGGTGCTTGAGACATTGTGTCTCCTCCTGGGGATGCAGAAGCATGGTGAACTGCTCCACGGTTCAGTGGAGGAAAGACGTGTATCTAATCAAAATTGATATGTAATGTCATGGGTGTGCTCACAAAGGTGAAGATGAGTAGGGAGATAGGAAAAGCTTGCTGGAGGAGTTTGATGCCTAAACTCTGTCTTTAAGGATGAATAACATTTAACCAGAAGTGTGTGTGTATATGTGTGTACATGTCTGTGTGTCTCTGTGTTTCCAAGGAGGAAAAAGTGAAAATATTTTCCAGGAGAAACCAGAAAAATAAAATACAAAGAAACAAGACTCATCAGGGCGAGGTCTACATATTTCCGGCATTTGCTGGAGTGTGAGACAAAGAGAAGGACCACAGTAGAGTATCCCTCAACTCCAGAGGTACTATTTACATACAATCCAGTGTAATGGCACCCGCTGGAGTTATACAATGCAGTGGTCCTGAAGGAAGCGGGTAAAGGGGAGACTGAAGAAGGTCACTAGAGGATTTTGACAGCAGAAGCTTAGCTAAGGTACAGGATGACACTGACACACACCGTTCCTTACCTCCAAATCACAGCAGAACATCAGGTTAGAGAAGTTCATGGTCTCTCTTAATTTATAAGTCTATTTCCTTAAAGTTTGGGGGATGCACACAGAACAAATAGAACCGTGTTTCATGATTGACACAGATGATTCATCTGTAATCAAACTTGATGTTTGCCACATTTCAAATAGTTTAGGATTCCTCCCCTCTGGGATATTCAGACAGTATTATAGTATGATGTGGAGGAAGGGCACCATGGAAGCTAGGCATCATGATATCTCAACCTTATGTCTTATGTCTTTGCTTCCACATTATGTTGGCAAAGTGCAAGCATTCCATGACAGCATGGAGGATGGGTTTTAGGGTGGACAAGACCAGAGGCTAGAAAGCTAGTTTAAAATCTGCTGAAGTGGTTTAGACAGGAGACAATAGGCACTTAAATTAGGGTTGTCAGGGTTGATGTGGGAAGGAAAGAAGGCCAAGAGATATGCCAGGGCTTGAATGTGTGGGTAAGAGAAAGGCATCATACCCGATTCTCACAGCTCAAAGGATTCACTGAAGGTAAGAAGACTAACTGAGCCAGAGCATTCAAGAGGAGACTGCAGGTGCCACCAGAGAATTCTGACCTCCGCAAACGAGCAGCTGTTCATTTTCATTTCCCTCTGGACCGAGACCATCTTATGTTTTGTTGTGTGGCCTATGAAACACACTGAGCTGCTCACAGTAGGGCTATGCAAGGAAACTGGGAGCAGAGAAGCAAATTTGAGGAAAACTGAATTTATTTTCCTACAACACACTGTTTCAGAGAGCTACAAAAATATAGTATCAGAGGGCTCAGGGAAAATAAGTGAAGTAACTGATTATTCAAAGTTACATTATTTGGTTATGTGTTAATCTAAAGAATGAGGTAAGTGACTCCCAATAAGAACTCATTTGATTTTCAGGCAGCAAACTTTCCATCATTAGAAAGATCAGTAAATTAGGCCAGGCTTCCTCTTAGCTACCAGTTGCCACTTCTCCCCATTAAACCTCCATTTGCAGATAAAATTTTTTTTTAATATTTTATTTATTTCTAGGAGAGAGAGAGAGAGAGACAGCGTGAGCAGGGGAGGGTCAGAGAGAGGGAGCCACAGACTGAAACAGGCTCCAGGCTCTGAGCTGGCAGTCAGCACAGAGCCCGACGCGGGGCTCGAACCCACGAACTGCGAGATCATGACCTAAGCGAAAGTCGGACGCCCAACCAACTAAGCCACCCAGGAGCCCCAAGCAGATAAAATTTTTAAATCTCTTCCTTTGAACCAAGTAAACCATACCAACCATTCCCTCCTATAACCTTTGCTAGTTACTCACATTCATTGACACCCCCAGAATTCCTCTGTAGGCCAGATACCATCATCAATTTACTGACTTAATTGCTTGTATGAATGTCTTGTGCAAATCTTTTCTTCACAATTTCTTGACCTTCTCAACCCACAACTTAACTTCCATTCTGCTCAAGCCAACTACACCCATCATATTTCACACTGCAATGCCAAATATGAACATGACCTACTTTTAAAGGAAAGATGAATCTTATTTTACTTTCTCAGATTTCTAGAATCCATGTTTTTCCATATCCACTTTTCTTCCTCCTATACCTACAAACTCTCTGCAACATGAAAATAGCAGAGGGGTGGGGGGTGGTTTCTCCTGGGTTGACGTCCAAATCTTGGGAAAGAGATGGTACCGCGGCATCTGCATACTCCTCTTGATTCTCTTCCACAGGAGCATAGGTTTGGGGAACAGAAGCTGAAAGAAGGTATGAGGCAAAAGTAGGTTCTCTCCTTGTCTCCTAGAGCTAACATTCTTGGTCTTGGAACTCTCAGGCTGCTTAGAAAAAATGTAAGTGTACCCTGGCCTCTTTCCAGTGAGTGAGAGTGAATACTCGCTCCCACATCTCCAGTGTGTACCGAGTAAGGCTGGCACCAGTACGGGCCTGGACAGGAAACCTGAATCAGTGAGAAGGTCCAAGTCAGGATCAGGCTAAGGTTGTATGGCCTGCAGGAAGTGAGCGTCTGTTTTCGCATTTTCAAAGAGGATAATTTTATCTGTAGAGCCTCCCTACTGCTTTCCTATCCTCTCTGTACCATTGTCTCTGAACTTATCCCTACCTGACGAAGATGTTAGCCAAGCATGGCTTTAGATGAGCTTTGCAAACTCAGCATATAGAGATGAGGCAGGTATTTTACATGATAAAGTGGGCTGAGTAGAAGGATAGTAGAGAACTGTGGGGACTGTGACAGATCTATATACCATCTAGAGGTAATAACCTCTACTCAGCTCCAGCCAACTACCACCATGTAAAAATATAGGTCTGGTATGTCCAGATCTTCTGGATTTTCTCAAGGGAAAAAAAAAAACTTATTTGTACAAAATCTACCCCAGGAAAATGGTGAGCAGCTACCAAAAGTTTCTAAATACGTTGTGGATCAGAGGGCCATGTTGGCCCTTTACAAACTCTGTTTTAAAGGATCAGCAGTGATGGGTTTGAATTTCACAAACTCCACATGGATGTTTCATAGTTTCCTTGCAGGGTCACACAACTTCCTGCATGGCTATTTAGTGATGGGGAGTGGGAGTGGAGGGTGCTCCGGACTTTTTAGAAAGATGTTGGTTGTTAGGTATGGGGAGAGGTCAGGGCACACACAAGTTTTCTTAAGGAAGTCATGGGTTTCAGGACAAGTGAGAACAAGCCACTTACTATAAGCAGATGAGTGACAAGTGGGGAGCACGGGTACTTCTCACAGAACTCAGAGGTGCGGTAGTCCCTGGAGCTTCTCCTCCTGGAAATGACTGTGCTCAACACTCAGTCAAAAGAGATGTTGACCATAGGT
Source organism: Proteles cristata cristata (assembly GCA_017311185.1). NCBI lineage: Eukaryota > Metazoa > Chordata > Mammalia > Carnivora > Hyaenidae > Proteles > Proteles cristata. The sequence continues at coordinate 59,790 of JAESUZ010002919.1, forward strand.
GTCATGTACAAGATGGTGGCCAATGCACATTTGTCCTACTGTCAGACACTCTGCAGAGTATGACCTTTCTGGCACCCAAACTGTCCTAGAAGCCTCTCCCCAAACCTACTCCCTCACCCTCTAGGCCCCCTGCCTTGACTGATGGTTCAATTTAACATATATAACTCTTCACCTAGGCACATTCTTTAAAGATTTTGAGTTTTTTTGTTTGATTGTTTGTTTGATTGTTTGTTTGGGGTTTTTTTTTGGAGAGAGAGAGAGCATGCAAGTGTGGGAAACGGCTAGTGTGGGAAACGGGTAGAGGGAGAGAGAATCCCAAGCAGCCTCCACTCTGGAACTGGACACAGGGCTCAATTCCATGACCCTGGCACCATGACCTGTACCAAAATCAAAAGTTGGGCACTCAACCAACTGAGTCACCCAGTTTCCCTCCTTTAACTTGAGCTCTTAAGAGCTTACAAAGATGAACTTGAGCTAACTGTGTTTGTCTCCAACAATACAAATAACTTCTTTCCTTTTAATTTTCCATATCCATAAGCATCATTTGCACCACACTCCAAAACCAAAATATTAGAAAGTGTTAGAGGAGTTTAAAAAAAAAAATAGTAAGGCCAGGAGAGGCTGGCTCTAAAAAATGAAATTGATCTCAAGAATCCCAGATCTTGGCCTTGCAATCCTCTAGTGGAGATTCATATTTCCATGAAAGGCAAGTAAGGACCAAAACTATTTTCAAACTCCCTTCATCCTCTGAATTTCAGATTCAGACACTGTGACTGGTTTTGAGAAAGTTATTTGGGTGCCCATTAGTCTGAAATAATACCAATTTTAAAATGAATATTAAAGTTGCAGGATAAAGTTGCAGACTGACCAGACCAAATATAACATCCTATAAACTGTAGGATTCTCCCATCCAAATAAAATGCTAACTACCAAGGTTTTTTAGAAAAGTTCTGGGCTTTGACTTCCTTTGCTCCAGTGCAAAAATTCCTAGAATATGTTTTGCTTCTGTGAAGTGTGCCTTTCAGTTTCTTTGTAAAAAACATAGAGGCCTTTGCCCTGATTGGCACTGTAGGATCCAGGTCAATAACCAAAGCAAGTGCAGGCTGCCAAGTCTACAGAGGTGATCGGAGGACACCAGACTCCAGGACAATCTGAGGTCAGAACTAGCCAACATGAGGAGGACCAAGGTGAGAATACCAAGAAACCCAAGAAAAATGTGCAATCTCATCAATGACTGGGCCAGAGTATAAGGAAGTAGAGTTTGTTAGATAGCCAACCAAACCCCCTGGGTCCTCTTGCAGCCATTCCACACAGTAAAGAGCACAGAACAGTTTCAGGTGTGGAGTGTGTTGGTATTATTAGAGTTAAATATAAAGAGTAAGCTCTTCTGAAAGTCTAGACCATTTTGATTTTAACACATCACAGCCTATTCTCCTTCACAGAATCCTGGAACCCATAGGCACAATGGTTGTTTGTTAGCATATTGATCATTTGGGACATTTTGTTTGGCTTTAGTTTTAATAACTGAGATTTTCTTCAACTCCTGAAGTGCCTCTAAGAAGTCATTACATTTTTGGGGTGTCTGGATGGCTCAGTCGGTTAAGTGCCTGGCTCTTGATTTTGGCTCAGGTCATGATCTCATAGCTCTTGAGTTCAGGCCCCATATCGGGCTCCAGGCTGACAGTGCAGAGCTGGCTTGGGATTCTCTCTCTCCCTCTCTCTCTGCCCCTCACCATTTCACTCTCTCTGTCTCTCTCTCTCAAAAATAAATAAACTTAAAAAAAAGAGAAGTAAAAGTTTTACTTTTATTTTTATACCATATCAAATCACAACTAACCCTGAAGACCTATCTACTATTGGTAGAGATGTTAACTTTTGAACCTCTAGTAAGGTGACTATCTGAAGAGAATAAGCTATAGGTGTGTGTGTGTGTGTGTGTGTGTGTGTGTGTGTGTGTGTGTATCATCTAAAAATCATATATATTTTTTCTATTATACAGTATATGTTATACTATATGGTTTACTGTATAGTATACATATATAGTATACTATATGGTATATCAGAACAAGGGATATCTTGTTTTTTTAATATACAAGGTATTATCAAACAATTATCATAATCATATTGGATCGATATCAGTCTTGATTAGGTTGAGTTATCAGTCAAGTCAAAGTAAGGATGATCCCACAGGTTGGAGACTTGTCAGGAAGAGCAAACATAAATAAATAAATAAGTAAATGCATATGGGTATTGGGAGCCACGTTTCTCAGCGTCTGAAAAAGGAGCAATAAATATACAAAGAGCAAAAGTCAGAACGAATCCTGTAGTGTTGGACTAGAATTAGAGATATCGGTAGTAATACATCATCTTTAATACACAGATAGGTAGACATAGAAAAAATATAGATACAAATGTATACATATAAAATGTGTCTATGGAATATACCCATGCAAACATATATTCTCTGTAGTTCCGTCCACAAAGAGAGAGCCTGGGGAAAATGGTGCCCCAATAAAAGTAAGGTGAAGACACCTCGTTCCCATATGGGTTTCTGAATAATATTCTCCACTAAAGGCACCAAAGCCCTTTGGAGAAATGACTCATTCCAGAACTGGGACTAAAAAAGTACAAGGTGAGCCTAAAACAACTTAAGCCAGAGTGCAAAGAAGTACTTGAAGAATGAAGAACACATCAGAAAGACACAGGAACCAACTTGCACTGACTTGGTCTCAGGGGACAAATGAGAGGCAATAGAAATGATGGTGGAAACAGACTATAACCCATCAAATAAAATAGAAATCCACGAGTCCTTCTATTGAAGGAAGGGAGGGACAGAAGGACAGTGGGAGGGAAAAAGAGAGAAAGAAGGCAGCTTAGCTGAATGACAAATGAACTCTTGAGAAGAGAATTTTGCCATGGAAAAGCCTAGAAAACACCACCTTAACCAAGTAATCAAAGTGAACATCACCAGTATTGGGCCAAAGTGATACCCTGTACCACCTGATGGGATGCGTGAGAATGAGTGTCTCTTCTGATATTCTTGCCAAAGATGTTTAATCTGTGTTAGTCATGAGGAAACATCAGGCAAATCCAAACTGAGGGACACTTTGCGAAATAACTGACCTGTCATCTTCAAAGGTGTCAAGGTCAGGAAAGTCAAGGAGAGAGTGAGGAAATGTTCCAGACTAATAGAGACAATAGACATGACAACTGAATGCAATTCATGATTCTGAACTAGGTCCTTTTCCTACAAAGAATATTCTTAGAAAGTCTGACTGTGGTCTGAGGATTGTACAGTAACAATATATTGAGGTTAATCCCCCAATTCCAAAGGATGTAGGGTGGTTTTATGGGGAAAATGGCTTTGTTCACAGAAAATATTGTATACATTAGACAGAGAGATTGGGCACTGAGCTGGCAAATTACTCTCAAATGGCTTAGGAAATAAAAGGTCTTTGTAGTATTTCCAGCTTCTCAGTGCATCTGTGATTGTTTCATCTGTAAAACGTATGACTATATATAAGATATAAATATACACAATGTATACAGTTTGCCGTCTTAAGAAAATGTAACAATTCCCCTGATAAGCAGACAAAACATCCATTATGTTGTATACACATATTTATTTTTTAATATGTCATACCATATAACATCAGCTTTTTCTATTTATGGCTACCTTCAACCAAAGCAACCAACTTTTTCTCCAGATACAGAAAACCTGAAGCAGGAAAGCAATGACTATCTATTTTTTCTACTAGTAACATTATATTTCTTTCTATAAAGAAATTACCTTTTAAAATTTAATTTAGTTGAACACATGCTTCTGTAATTTTATCATCTTAAATAAATGGATGTTAGTTTACCTAACCAGTTAAAACAATGGAAGGAATTTAGTAAATTTGAATTAGTTAGGCTTTTCATGAAAAAAAAATATGTCCAAGACTGGCAGAGAGGGAAGAGATAATGTTGTTTTTAAACAAACTTATTAAGTCACATTTTCAGAGGCATTTTGATTACAAATACTAAAAGAGCTATTTTCTATACCTTTCTATTATCACATGTTTAAACATTCAACGTGTTTAAAACCAAATTGTGGGCAACTGGGTGGCTCACTCGGTTAAGCGGCCGATTCTTGATTACAGCTCAGGTCATGACCTCAAGGTTTGTGAGCTCGAGCCCCAAGTCAGGCTCTGCACTGACAGTGAGGAGCCTGCTTGAGATCCTCTCTTCCTCTCTCTCTGCCCTTCCACCATGCGTGCTCTATCTCTTTCTCTCAAAAATAAACACTAAAAATACTTTTTTAAAGAAATTAATTCATATTTATAAGCTGGAAACTTGTATCAAGTAAATTCTTACGCAAGTTAGAGGAGCTAATTGTGATAAGGATAAGGAGCAGAATTTAAAGTGGAAATATAGGTCCCAGTATTTGTTAAGGATACTGATCAATTAAAGAATAAAGACCTGTAATTGATGACAACTTGTTCCTTCTGGGAAGCATCAGTGTTGATAAACGTGTGTAATTTTGTGATTTTCCTTCTAAATATACCAAAATAGGCTCTTTTTATCTAGTGCCTTGTTTCACAATAGTGAAAATCTTTCTTTGGCCTTATTTTATAAGTCCTGAAGAAAGTAATTCTGGAATTATTCAGTCATGAAAAGAAATGAAATCTGGCCATTGAATGCTAGAGATTTAGCTTCCTTCTCATTTTGGTGCAGCCATTTTAACTTTGCAGATTTTGGCACAAGTGGGTCCAGAATAAATGCACATGAAAAATTACCAGAGTTTTGAAAAAAGGAAAAGGGCTCTGAAAATGTCCATCGATGGACGAATGGATAAAGAAGCAATGGTATGTATATACAATGGAGTATTACTCGGCAATGAAAAGGAATGAGATCTTGCCATTTGTAACAACATGGGTGGAACCAGAGGGTATTATGCTAAGTGAAATTAGTCAGTCAGAGAAAGACAAATATGTGTGACTTCACTCATGTGTGGAATTTAAGCTACAAAACAGATTAACATAAGAAAGGGAAGCAAAAATAATATAAAAACAGAGGGACAAAACATAAGAGACTCTGAAATACAGAGAACAAATTAAGGGTTGCTGGAAGCGTTTGGGGGGTGGGTATATGGGCAAGGGGCATGAAGGAGGACACTTGTTGGGATGAGCACTGGGTGTTATACATAGGGGGTGAATCACTGAATCTACTCCCAAAATCAGTATTGCACTGTATGCTAACTTGGATGTAAATTAAAAATAAAACATAAGACTGGGGCGCCTGGGTGGCTTAGTCGGTTGGGCGTCCGACTTTCGCTTAGGTCATGATCTCGCGGTTCGTGGGTTCGAGCCCCGTGTCGGGCTCTGTGATGACTGCCAGCTCAGAGCCCGAAGCCTGTTTCAGTCTGTGACTCCCTCTCTCTCTGACCCTCCCCTGCTCATGCTGCCTCTCTCTCTCTAGAAATAAATAAAACATTTAAAAAAAATTTAAAAAAAATAAAAAAATAAAAAATAAGATAGAAATAATAAAAATAAAATAGGAGGGAAAGAACAAATGAATGAAAGAAAGAAAGATAAAAAAAAGGCTCTGATCTTTGGAGTCAAAAGAACCCAAATTGACACAAACCAAACTGCATAAACAGAAAGAAAAATACCCCAAACTCTTCAACCCCACATCCTCTAGTGCCAGTCACAGTCAGAATCCTCAGGCAAACAACCTACGAAGGTCCTAGAAACCAGATTGCAGGTTCCCTACCAGCTACTCCTTGACAGAAATTACTTAATGGTCAGGCCATAAAATTAAAATCCAGACTTCCCCATGGCTGCCACCAAAGTTGGTGCCACCAACCCTGTTCACGCAGAGCAAGAACCAGAAGCAGAAACAGATGTGACCAAGAAAGAATCAGATATAGCATGTGAGAGCCACCGAACACACGTGCCACACGAGGCTTGTTATAGGACCTGAGACATGAGCCAGGACCCCAGGGGGACCAGGTACAGACAAGATACAGACCAGGAGCGTTTTAATCTACATGTTTCTGCGTGCGCTGTATCGCAGTGAGGCCTCCAGAATACGGGTCAAAGAATAACTTGAAGACATACAGCCCAATTTTTCACATGCTATTTACTTGTACACACAGGGAAATAATAGTAGGCTGATGCTGTCTTAAAAAAAAAAACAACAAACAGGACTTAAATATGAGAAAGAGAAGTAGGGAAGGCCAAAAAAAAAAAAAAAGCACCATGTCATGTTACCACACAAACTTTGATTGTCATACTTAGAGTATAATGCTGAGCAGCTGGCAGCCAGCAAAAAGGCCAGTCGGGGGAGTCTCCCTTGTGCAGCCAAATGGCTCATCCCAGGAAGCCATTTTGGCTGTTTCTTTATCCTCCAGAAGACCTGAGGAGTTTCACTTGGACACTTACAGAACAAGCAGTCTCTACATTGTACGTTACTTCCTGCAGTGGACCCTCTGTCCACACGTCCAATTCACCTTAGGCTGAGTCTGCACCATTTCCTTATTTGAATTGTTCACTGATCATCAGAAAGGTAAATGAAAAGAAGTCAAGGCAATCTGCATTTCAAATGAAATTGCAAAAAACAAAAATGCATCTCCACGGTCGTGGGTACAGGAAGCGTTGGGTACGGGAAGCCGTGGGTACAGGGGCTTGCTTTCCCACAGACTTCCCAAAGACGGACTTTCCACACACTACCTCCCCTTGTTCTCCACGGTTAGCCATCTTGCCGTCCGCTTGTCTTTCTTCAAGACATGCCTTTGTTGGGGCGCCTGAGTGGCTTAGTCGGTTAAGCGTCCGACTTTCGCTTGGGTCATGATCTCGCGGTTCATGGGTTCGGGCCCCGCGTCGGGCTCTGTGCTGACTGCCAGCTCAGAGCCTGGAGCCTGTTTCAGCCTGTGACTCCCTCTCCCTCTGACCCTCCCCTGCTCACGCTGCCTCTCTCTCTCTCTCCTAAAAAAATAAATAAAACGTTAAAAAAAAAAAAGATGTGCCTTTGGCTGTTACTGTTAAGGTGACCAACTTGTTCCTGCTTTCTCGAGTTTTCAGTTTGGGCACTGAAAGTACAACCTCCTAAGAAACCCTGGGCCCCAGGCACAGTGGGACAGTTGGGGGCCCCCAGTCCTTTCCCTCTGGACTACAATAATTAAGTCCATACTGCAAGGGTCATAAGATCCAGGAATGCTACACCTTGAAGAGGTTTCTGGAAGCATTCTTCATTTTCTATCAAGTGTTTTCAGTAATTTTTTTATATTGTGGTAAAATATACCTAACATAAAATAGACCACTTTAACCATTTTAAGTGTATAGTTCTGGGGCATTAAGTACATTCACATCATTGTGCAAGGATCCATCTCCAGAACTTTTCCATCTTCCCCATACTAACTCCCCAGTCTCTCCTCCCCCCAAGCCTTTGACAACTACGTTCTACTTTCTGTCTCTATGAATGTGACTGCTGTAAGTACTTCACATAAGTGGAATCATATAATATTCATCCTTTTCTGTTTTCAAGAATTTATTAAAGTAGATATATCAATTGAATTTTACTGGTTTACAATTATAATAGCTAAAACAACCAGCCGGTGACTGAGCACTACCAGCGGAATGAGATCAGTATGCAACTTTTTCTTTTTGACCTTCCACCTACCTGAAAAATTCATTCAGTGAGGAAATGAATGGTACCCTACCCCTGCTCAAAACTTGGGCAGGCCCCAGGACTTTTGCTAGTAGCTTTCAGGAATAAACAGTTGGTCACTTTCAGTAACAAGCAAAAATCTCAATTCCAAAATCAGAGCACACTTGAAGCGGTACCAGAAATCCTGCCATCTTCTCATTCATTTTGGGGGTGCTTTGTGTTTGGGGGAGCACCCGACAGGGCCTCTTGGTGACAGTGATCCCCTCTGTAGCACACACATATTGAGGAAAGAAGAAAGCAGATGACTGGTCATCGCAAATCTTCAGTAAATCTCATCTAACAAGACACTGAGCGGCGGTATCAGACAGGAACCCAGCTGAAGTACATCGACCTTAATACTTGTGTTCTTTCTCTAATTTTAAGACGCCCAGGATCTGGGACCCAAAAGCCAAAATTTCCCTTCATCTAATACACACTGTAATATTCTATTTTTTTTTCATTTTTGATACAAAATATATGTAGATTCACTGTTAACAAGATATAGAAAGTAAAAAGTTAACAATTTCCCACACCAATCTCTTCTTCAATCCCTCAAAGAGGGAAAGAAACAATATTAATAGGAGGGAGTCTGCCTTCCGCTTCTTTCTGTCATAAAAATATTTCATGACAATATTTCATAAACATCATCAAAATTTGTCATCATAAAAATATTACAAATACATACAGATAGATGTTATGTTATAGTATTCATTATCTTCTATCTTGCTCTGTTTTCTTTAGCAGATCATAGACTTCTCTCTTTGAGTCTTTGTAATTCCAAAACTTTGAGAACAAGAGAGAACACCAGCAGTGGGTACTCAGGGTGTGATTTAGAGCCACATATATAAAGGAGACATTGTCTGGTTTTCCAAAGCTGGCATTATTTGCCTAACTGTGAAAGGCTGCTGACTTTCATTCATAAAGCAGAGGTGGTATGTTCTTGAATGAAAGAAAAGAGGAAATGAATGAATGCCCCTTAGATGGAGGAGGTAAATGATCAAATTAAGCAGTCAGTTGGTTTAATTTCAGCTTTTAGGCTTCACTCAGCTAATAAGCATTGCAATCATTCGCCCTCTGGTCAAAAGTAATAAGTAGATTGCATTGTGTTTGTGATTATATATATGAAATAAATGAAGGGGAAAACAAATAGTAAATTCATTCCCTGGATTTTTTTTCTTACAGTTTTACATGTGATCTATCTATTTTGCAAAGGTCCTACTGCTTCTAAATGGTGCTTTGTAGACCTTCAGCATCATAACTGTGAGGAATGCTAAATGCAAGTGAAGATTCCTAGGCCATATTTAGACCTCCCCAATCCCAATAAAAATATCTAGGGAAGGAGACAAATAGTTTGCATCAAGAAAATTTTCCCCAGGTGATTCTAATGTACACTAACCTGTTTGAGAACTACTTTAAGGCCTTCTCACAGGCTCAGAAATTCACCATCTTATATCTTTTAAATAGATTCTAACCACCTTATCTAGCCTTCAGATTCCTGCCATTTCTCCTCTCTCTCCCCCTCACCATCTGCTACCCCTAAGTAGGTCATGAAAGGAGGAACTTACATACTCTTGGGCATGACCCAGTGCAGGCATGGCTATATAGCACCTGGGTCCCCAGAAGAACATGAAAAAGCTGAGGATTTGACTCAATCTAAGAACAGCCCTTGACTCTATGATCAGACACAAGAAATACTAGTTCTTAGGGCACCAGGGTGGTTCAATCAATTGAGCATCCAACTCTTGATTTCGGCTCAGATCATGATCTCATGATTCGTGAGATCAAACCCATGTCAAGCTCTGCACTGACGACTCAGAGCCTGTTTGGGATTCTCTCTCTGCCTCTCCCCAGCTTGCATTCTCTATCGTGCGTGTGCAAAAAAACCCCTAATATTTCTGTTTTTTTTAAAGTTTATTTATTTTTTAGAGGGAGAGAGAGAGAAAGAGAGAGAGAGAGAGAGAGAGAATCTCGGAGAGAGAGAGAGAGAGAGAGAGAATCTCAAGCAGGCTCCACATTCAGCAGGGAGCCTGATGTAGGGCTCCATGAGATCATGACTCCAGCCAAAACCAAGAGTTGGATGCTCAATGGACTGAGCCACCCAGGCACCCTAAGAAATATTAGTTCTTTTTTTTTTTTTAATGTTTTATTTATTTCTAGGAGAGAGAGAGAGACAGCGTGAGCAGGGAGGGTCAGAGAGAGAGGGAGTCACAGACTGAAGCAGGCTCCAGGCTCTGAGCTGGCAGTCAGCACAGAGCCCGACGCGGGGCTCGAACCCACGAACTGTGAGATCATGACCTAAGCGAAAGTCGGTCGCTTAACCGACTAAGCCACCCAGGCGCCCCAGAAATATTAGTTCTGAGTCAGCTAAGACCCTAGGGGGCACTAGAGAAAAAATACTTTCTATCTCTAGAAAGGTCAGAGCAGTATATGCTAAGAAGTATATGGCTAAGAAGAAATGCCATGAAGAGTGGAGAGAGCAAGGGCCACTAAGGCACTTGTCACCCTCAACACCAGCAGCCATAACCATTTTTGAATGAGTAAATGCTACTGTGTGAATGAGTGATTGAATTAATTAGTTTAGTACATCTTGGTGACCAAAAAGAACAACTTTTGGTTTTCTAATTGCTGAGATTATTGCTCATGTGAAAAAGACCTATAGGTGCTTTATATTTGCCATAAAAATGATAAAGATAAATTTCAGAGTTATAAATATAAGCTGCAGAATGTCATCTGCAACTTTTAGTAATGTCTACAAGGAAAACCAGTAGGAACAGATTTAATAGGTTTAAGACCTCAGAGGATAAACATGGAATTCCCTAAAAATGCTCTGTCATGATGACTCCACTAGGAAAGAGCCCTGGAAATGTGTGGGAGTCTGATTCAAGACCTCACAAATGTGAAAGGAAAATAGTGAAACTGAGAAAAGCCAAAGTCGGAAGGTTGCCCTGCAGAGACAATACTGTCCATCAGCTAATTCTAGGCTGTTCTCCCCAACCCCAAGGAATCTGAGCTCTTTCCAGGTTCTAATTTGACCATATATTTCCTCCTTGAGATTGTGATAAAAGGGGGATATGAAAGAAAAGAGATTCTTTGGAGAGAATGGAAAATAATGTTTCATGGGGAAGATGAGAAAATTAGCTGAAATATAAACATAAATCTGTCACTGGGACATCAGAGTTTATCCAAGTATATGCTTTACCTGCTGAACCTATCTGCAAAAACTTTCTGAAATTCTGGAACAAGTAGCACATTTTTATAAGAGGATATTACTAAGATTCCCTCAACCAGAGGCCATGTCCTTGTGGTGGGCTGATTCCAAGATGGTTTCCAATGATCTCCACCTCTGGGTATTCACACCCCACTCTGTAATCTCCTCTCTATTGAGAATGGGATAGTCAATAGAGTACAGTGGGGGTGATGGTATGTTGCCTATATGATTATTATCATCTCTGTCTTGCTCATAGATTCTTGTTGCTTTTTCAGATTGCAAACTTTGATGAAGTAAGTGGCCATGTTGGAAAGGTCCCCATGGCAAAAACCCCAAGGGACCCTCCAGCCAGCAGCTATGAGGAATCTGAAGCATTCAGTCAAACAGTCCTTCAGGAACTGAATTTTGCCAACAACCCGGATGAGCTTAGTAGAGTCTCCTTCTGGGGTGCCTGGGTGGCTCAGTTGATTAAGCGGCCAACTTCAGCTCAGGTCATGATCTCACAGCTTGTGGGTTCGAGCCCCACGTCGGACTCTGTGCTGACAGCTTGGGGCCTACAACCTGCTTCAGATTCTCTGTGTCCCTCTCTCTCTGTACCTCCCCCACTCACACACACTGTCTCTCAAAACATAAAGACTAAAAAAAAAAAAAAGTGTCTCTTTCCCCATGTGAGCTTTCACATGAGACCATAGCCCCAGCTGGCAACTTGATTGCAGGCTTGTAAGGAACCATAAAACAGAGGAATCAGCTAAACTATAACCAGATTCTTGATCCACAGAAACTGTGAGTTAATAAACGTGTATCATTTTAAGTCTCTACATTTGCAGTAACTTGTTACATAGCAATAGATAACTAATGCAATCCTGATCTGAGCTGAGATATTGAGGGAAGAATGTCTGGGTTTTGCAGTTCTGAACAACTGCCACCCCGGCCTTTTCTAGAGTCGGTGAAATAAGACAGACTCTTCCAAGCTGGCTGTGTCCAGCACATGTATGACAACTTTGCAACCACAGGAGAACTCCAGAGTGAGCCAAATGGGAGAAAACTAAGCCCATGAAGATACTTACTGATTTGTTAAAATAGCAACTGGTATTGGTTTATTTTCTAAAGAGCCCTTTAAATCTCAGAAAAAAGGATGATAAATTGAGTGCCACATCCTCATTTTCAGTCAGAGGCTTTAGCTGTAAGTAATTCCATGTGCTGGAACCATCATCTGTCTGCAATGAGGCTTCCATATGAATTAAGCCTTCATTTGCTTGAAGCCAGATTTTTTTAAATGATATCTACACCAACACACGTACACATACACACACACACGTACATGCACACATGCAAGGACACACACGTACACACACGGCTGTTTTTGAGGAAGGATGGATTCATTTTATGTTACTTTTCAACTGCATCAGCTTTTTTTTAAATATAGTGATGAATGGATTCAATTAGATGGTAACCATATTTGTGGTTGGCATGTCAAAAGTATTCTCTTTATTCCCAGAGATTTCATAATGTGCAGTGACTAAAGGCATCAATTTCCTTTCTTTACTGTCTCTTCAGGTCACACCTGTATGAAGCTCTCCCCTGAAACACTTGGACAAACAAATTCTTTCTTCTCGTTTTGCTCCTCAGGCCTTGCTGGCTCAGCTGATCAATGGAGTATAAGGCCTGAGTCACCCAGGGCTTCTCTTTGTCACCTTTGTACACCCACATTACAAATTTCAGGGGTCCATGAGATTATCTTCACCTCTGTCACCAACTGCAAGTTAGACTATGAGGTCCTTAAAATTACAACTCTAAACAGTGTGGAGCTGTTGAAAGTTTTTGAGCCAGGACTTTCCATAACCAGAACTATACTTAATTTTTTTTTCTTTTTCTGTTTTTTTTTCTGAAATTTATTTATTTTTTTCTTACAAATAGTTTATTGTCAAGTTGGTTTCCATATAACACCCAGTGCTCATCCCCACAAGTGCCCTCCTCCATGCTCATCTCCCCCCTCCCCCCAACATCCATCAGTCCTCAGTTTGTGCCTCAGCATTCAAAAGTCTCAAATGGTTTGCCTCTCTCCCTTTCCCCCACCATTTCCCCCCTTCTACCAGAACTGTACTTTAAAGGCATTGAATTCAGGCAAGATCAGCTTCATGGCTATGCAAACTACTCTGTAATATATGGTCCCAAGAATAGAAGGGTCCCAAGCTTTGTGTAACTCACTGCTATTATGTTGAATGCTGGAGTGATTTTGAATACATATCCACGCATTTTCATTTTGCCTTGTGATCTTCAAATTATGTGGCTGGTCCTGAACTTAGGATATGATGGTAATGAATGATTAAAATATGGGAGACTCAGGAGGCATGGAGACCAAATAAGAAACCACAGAAACTTCAAGTGAGAGCTATGAGGGGAAAAATGGGGTAGCCTTTCTGATCTCAGTAGATACTATAAGTATTCAGGGGTAACAAAGAAAGCCTTGGGTCACAGACCCAGGGATATTCTCCCTTAGCCCCAAACTTCATGGAATGACTCTTCATTAAATACATCAGTCAGGAGGAAATAAAAATGCTACAGAAATGCTTGAAAATGTTTAAGCAGGGATATTACATAAGATTCATTCACTATTCATTGAATACCTGCTATCTGCCACACATAGTGGTGGAATTAGAAACCTACCGGTAGAGGGGCGCCTGGGTGGCTTAGTTGGTTAAGCGTCCGACTTTCGCTTAGGTCATGATCTCGCAGTTCGTGGGTTCAAGCCCCGCATCAGGCTCTGTGCTGACTGCCAGCTCGGAGCCTGGAGCCTGTTTCAGTCTGTGACTCCCTCTCTCTCTGACCCTCCCCTGCTCGCACTGTCTCTCTCTCTCTCTCCTAGAAATAAATAAAACATGAAAAAAAAAAAAAAAAAAAAAAAAAGAAACCTACCGGTAGGAAAGATTGACAGTACGTGCCATAAATGCTGCCATACTTGGGAGAATTTTGAAAACAGATATTATTCAGTCGCAGTCGCTACCTAATTTGATCATCATGTCAAATGACAAACTGAAAGAGAATGTAATGGTTGTGGGGAGAAATGGGAGCACAGCATTCTGCTCTTAAGAATGCTTTGAGGACACATGAATAAGGAACTGGGGTGGAGGTGAGGAATTGGACCCAGGATGAATTTAAACTCTGTGTCAAGCAATGTGCCATTTTAAAATGCAGTGCTAGCTTCTGGGATTTTAAAATCAAATCAACAAATCTCTAAGAATACAGTAGTCTTTGTGTTATGGTCAGCTGCAATTTTTTTTTTTTTTCAGCAGGCACAATGACAGAAAATGACCAGCTGGGACCTCACTGCAAATATAGAGAATGATTTAGCATCGTTCCAGTCTATACAAGCTGTTCCTTAGGACTGGAGCTAAGCAAAAGAATAGAACCTTGCGAAGGTAGTAACTCTGTAGGCTTTCTCTACATTACTAAGAACAACTGCAAATTTTGTTTTTTAAGACCAAATACCTCACCAGTACGTCCTTACTGGCTTTTTCTTTGATGTATTCTGCCTGCCTGAAGTTAAGAGTTCATGGCCATTGGCTTATATAACCTGGAAAAAAATAATGGAATCCATCAGGTTTGCATTGAGGGTGAGCTGGCTAATGGCTAAGTAAGCTCTTGAATTTGTATCACCCTCTCACAGGGGCAGGGCTCTTTTTTTTTTTTTTTTTAACCATGAAAACAGGAGGATGGCAGGGAAGGCAGAGAACAATGCAAATTCAGAGACACGGCTGCTTTCTGAGATTTTTCATCTCCGCCTCAGAAAGTGAAGTGACCAGACATGGGTGTCTGTGCTGTTCTTTTTCTTTGTTCCTTCCCATCCTCTTCCCTTCTGGGAAGAAAGTAATTTGGCATAAATGATGCATCAAAATTAAGCCTTTTGGGTAATAGGTATTGGCAAGAGAGAGGTGGGTTTGTCTGCTAGATGCCCCATTCTGAGGAATGCAAAGATCTGTTGTTAGATAACAGATGTTAGATCCGCTGTTAGATAACCCAAGATGCAGCAGTCTCAGACCAAAAAGGCACATAGTGTCCCAGGCTTGGACAAACAGGGTACCAGCTGGATGGAACCAAAAGCCAGGGAGGTACCGTGGGAGGCTAGAGAGAAGGCAGGGGAGCAGAGAAGAAGGAAGTGAGGAAACCTCAGAAGGGCTCCCTGGGCACAAACCCAGAGTGTAATGTATGATTAGTATACTTTGGTTCACCCCCGGGATGATGGTAATTGGTTCTGAGGCAGACATTTCTCCCAGGACAGAGGTGATCCTGCCTGCCTTCCTAGCTCTTCAGGGCATCAGGACCCCCAGTTACACAAATTTTATACCTTGAAGTCTTCTCAGCCTTTAGGTCTTTACGTACACCATCCCTCTGTGACCATTTCTATTCTTCTGGGTGGACAGCCATTTAAGACTCAATTTGCATTCTCTCTTGCATCGGGAGCTTCCCCTGACCTCTATGACAGTTATGCTTCCCTGTTCTAAGCGGTCAAGATGTTCGTATGCACTTCCTGGACATCTCTAACAAGTTGTTAAGTAATCATCACTTGTATAATTGTCTCCTTTACTTGATTGTGAACTGCCCAAAGGCAGACTGGCTCTTATTAATCTTGCATCCAAACTAGCTAGGTCACTAACCCAGTGCTTGACACCTGATAGGTGTTTAATTAGTGTTTAGTGAGTAAAAAAGCCAAGAACATGGGGCACCTGGGTGGCTTAGTCGGTTAAGCGTCCGACTTTCACTTAGGTCATGATCTCGCGGTTCGTGGGTTCGAGCCCCGCGTTGGGCTCTGTGCTGACTGCCAGCTCAGAGCCTGGAGCCTGTTTCAGTCTGTGACTCCCTCTCTCTCTGACCCTCCCCTGCTCATGATGTCTCTCTCTCTCTCTCTCTCTCTCCTAGAAATAAATAAAACATTTAAAAAAAAAAAGCCAAGAACAATGGACCAGATTCTATATCCACATGTGCTACCCACTTGGAGATATGTGCCCAATGTAGGGTCTTGGACCTTTAGGCATACCTTCCATGGTGTCCTGTGAAATGTGGAAACTGTCTTAATGACCTAAGAAGAGCATACATGGTCAATGCTCCCTTCTAGGGAGCCCAAAGGAGGATCATCATGAACTGCCATGAAAAACGGGAATGATGTGGAATGAATTCCTTAGCCTCCCAGGAAATCTTATTCATTCATAATCTATGGTGTCAGAGTTCTGGGTACTCTCTTCTAACGATCAGTCCTTCTGCTTGTCAACTTTCAACTTTCAGCAAAGGCAGAAACAATCCTTCTTTGTCTAATTAAAGACATTCCCACAAGCATCTAAAGACAAAGTGACCCATGAGTTCAGACTCCCATGGAAGTAACTATTGGCAGGTCATGTCAAGGTAGCACCTGGAAAAAAATAATGGAATCCATCCATGGCCTTTTCCATCATGATCTCTTCTCCAGTGTGTTGTGCATTCATTTTGTATTACTGTTGTGCATTACTCTTGATTGGTTCTTGACATTTGGGTAGAACTGATAGAATCATTTGCAGAAAAGAGTACCTGATTTCAAAATAGGTGTTTCCGCTTAACCTAAATGATATGAGTTGGAATTTTTATTTTAGGGGCCACTTGGGTGGCTCAACTGGTTAAGCATCTGACTCTTGATTTTGGCTCAGGTCATGATCTCACGGTCATTGGGATTGAGCCCTGAGTTGACAGCGTGGAGCCTGCTTAGGATTCTCTCTCTCTCTCTCTCTCTCTCTCTCTGATTTTCTTTCTCTCTCTCTGTCCCTCCCCCACTCATGCACAGGCTCTTCATCCCTTCTCTCTCTCTCAAAATAAATAAACATTAAAAAAATGAATTATTATTCTACTCAAAAGAAGGATATGGTAATAATAGGAAAAATCTTTATCTATAAAGCTTCTTTTTACATTTCAGAATGTTTTCATATACAGTATCTCATTGATAAACTCAGCAACAATCCTGCAAAGGTAGCCAGATCAGGGGCTATGACTACAATGTTAAGATAAAGGAACTGGACTCAGAAGAAGGGTAAGTGACCTATCCAAAAGTACAAGGTTCAAAACCTTAATAAGGTTTTACCTGGTTTTGCCTAAAATATAAATGGTAACGTTTCCAGATAAGATCAAAGTGTAGCACAGGGATCTAACTCATGGCACCAACTATTTTGGGTTCTCAAACTATGGAAAGAACCTACATATCCATCCAGTGATGAATGGATAAAGAAGATATATATACATATATATACATACGTATATATATATATATATATATATATATATATGTATATATATATACAAAGGACTATTACTCAGTGATGCAAAGGAATGAAATCTCGCCACTTGCAACAACATGGATGGAACTAGAGTGTATTATGCTAAGACTAATGTCATATGATTTTGCTCATATGTGGAATTTAAGATACAAAAGAGATGAACATAAAGGAAAGGAAGCAAAAATAATATAAAAACAGAGAGGGAGGCAAGCCATGAGAGATTCCTAAATACAGAGAACAAACTGAGGATTGCTAGCAGGGTGTTGGGTGGGGAGAAGAGCAGAAGTGGTGAGGGGCATTAAGGAGGACACTGGTTGGGATGAGCGCTGGTGTTTTATGTAAATCCTTACATTCTGTTCACACACACACACACACACACACACACAAAGAAGTGACTATGTGACAAAAATAGTCCAAAGAGCAGGAAGAGGAAACTGATTTAAACTTTTGTTAGATTTTGCGTTGTTTGGAAAATGGCAATTTAAGTGAGACTACATGAAAGATGCATATTTTAGTCTCTAGATCAGGTATCAGGACACTTTTTCCTGTAAGGAGCCAGACAATAAATATTTTAGGCTTTGCATGGGATTTAAAAACCAAACACAACCTATTTTGGGCTCTCCACACAGGCACAGGCAGATGGTGAGTTTGCACTTCAGCTCCCCTTGAAGTATGGTGTGGCCAAGCAACTTGCTTTGAGAGTCTGAAGTTTTAGGACCCAGTGCATACGTTGTGACACTTCTTCCCTCTGCTGTAGCAGCCAGAACCACTTAGGTGGTGGCTGCTCGGTCAACCTGGGCTCCAGAGTAAAGGTGATGAGGAACAGAGCCCCCAGCTGACCCACAGTAAACCCAGGCAAGCAACAAAATTTTCTTTTAGTGAGATATATTGTTACCACAGCACAACCTGACTCATCCTGCTTGCTACAGTACACATATGGGCTAATATTCAAGGGACCCATTGAAATGACCAAAGAACCATAAAAATAGGGGGGAAATCACATCTCTCTAGGACATAATGAAGAGGACCAGCCATAAGCCATAAGATTTAAGGAATTTCAGCAAGATAAAATGAGTTGAAGGATGACAGGGATGACCCAATGTTCCTTCTTTAAGCAAATTAATATCTTAGAAAATTTTATTTTTCATGCTAAATAGGGACATGGTGGGGAGTCTTTCCTCACACACACACACACAAATATTGTGTACACAAAATATAGATCATATATACAATTCCAAATTGTACACACACAAATAATAATATTCTCCAAGTTTATACTGGTTTTGGAGAAAGAAGTGCCTTAATAGTTGTTGGTGGGGCATGCTGTGACAAGTACTTACTTTGTTCCGGAATATGCATTTCTGCTCTCCCTAAGATAACACACAATATACACATACAAGCTAGAGCTCACCTCCCACATGGAGGTGGTGGTGTGCACTGACTCAAAAACTATGCGCTGAATTTGAAGGAGTGTTGAGTGACAGGCACACTGACCTACCTGGTTTCCAATCAGCATGCATATGGCCCCTGCTTGGAAGACTCTGTCTCCCAAAGCAAAGCTTCTGAAGCATGAAAGCAGAAACATATTTCACATATTTCTGTTGTCTTTTAAATCACAGAGAGTAAAAATAGAAACAGCACTACGTGAAATGTTATTTACACTTTGGGTAAAAACGATGTCAGAGTGAAATGGAGCACATTCAGACTGATAGGGTACACCCACCACACAGGGAGTAGAGAAGGGAGAGGCGGTGGGCCGGATCAGGTCAGGGAAAAGGCAAACAAACCTGAAGGTAATCCCTGCCTCCCACATTTAGCCGCTGAGTTGTCTTGACTCAGATTCCTATTAAAGCTCAGATTCTTGATCAGTGAAGATAATAAATAATACCTGCAAGTGATCATTGACATGAAGGTAAAACAAAATCATATGTGTGCAGAGGTGCTGTGTAAATTATGAAGTTCTGATACAAGTGGTAATTGCTTATCCTTGGGCAGGTCTGAGCATTATAAAGTCCTTCCTTAAATGGCTTAAAGCTACCTCCTCTATCTCTCTAAGTCTCTTGGTTTAGTTCCTGACCCTGACAATTGACATATGTTGGAAGGAAGGAAGGAAGGAAGGAAGGAAGGAAGGAAGGAAGGAAGGAAGGAAGGAAGGAAGGGCGGGAGGGAGGGAGGGAGGGAGGGAGGTAAGAATCCTCATTTTGCCCATTTGGATCATACAGAATTAGTCTAATCCTCTCTAGATAAATATATATTTGCTTAAAAGTGTGTTTCCTACTTTATTCCAGGCAAGGATATAAGGGAGCTTACAAGGATGAATAAAGCACAACAAAATGTAAATGCTGCAGAAGTAAGAATAATACAAGGAAAGAGAAAGGAAAGAGCTTGGGAGACGAAGGGCCCTCAGCCTGGCTATAGGAACCAGCTACTGGTTCCAAGCCTTGCCTTCAACACAGAAAAGAAATATCATCATATATACAATTCCAACATCCATGAGGCCAAAACAGACCCATATTCAAGAGAAGCGCTGATCTTTTGGGTAGTGAAGATAAGAATTTTCCCAAGAGGACACTGTGGAAGGAAAGGATGACATCTCCAGGATTGCTCTTCCCTAGACAGAATAAGAAGCTTCCTGGGGTTCAGCTCATCAGAATGCTAATATGAGGGGTGCCTGAGTGGCTTAGTTGGTTAAGCGTCCGACTTTTACTTGGGTCATGATCTCATGGTTCGTGGGTTTGAGCCCCGCGTCGGGCTCTGTGCTGACTGCCAGCTTGGAGCCTGGAGCCTGTTTCAGAGTCTGTGTCTCCCTCTCTCTGGCCCTCCCCTGCTCACGCTGTCTCTCTCTCTCTCTCTCTCTCTCTCCTAGAAATAAATAAAAATATTAAAAAAAAAAAAAAAGAATGCTAATATGGCCTGAAGGCAATCAAGAAGCATTTCAGGAAAGCAAAGTGCATGCCACCAGGACAGTGCGATCCACCTTCCTGGGTCTCTTTGATCCAATGTGACTCAAGGGTATGTGTCAGATTCTCTGGAAGAAAGAATAATCAGCATGTCCTTTAAATAGTGGTCCCCAAACAGCATTCGAGCCCCTACTAATGCTTAACTCTGCCAAAGAGTATGCAGAACAAATAATGGTAAATGATACTAAACACAATACCATATGACCAAGAGCTCCTGGTGCAATTTAAGGGGACAAGATGGAATTGTGAAGGCAAATCCCAACTTGTTTATCAGAGATAAAGTCAAACCACAAGACAGTTTCCTGTCATGTGAGAGGAACCACTAGACAGAAGTTCCTCTGAGGCTGATGGAGTTAAGGGCACCTATACCGATTCCACCTTTATTTCTGCCATGGAGTTTTATCCACAGGATAAAGACAAAGATAAAAAAAGCCCAACGTTAGGAATATGCTAAGATAATTGTGCTGAAAGCAGATTATTTATAAGCATGTGGCAGAGTAAAATATTTTCACAGAAAAGGCAATGTATAGGTTCCTTCACTTTCCAAGAAAGAAGTCACACAGAGCCCTCTCAAGGGAATGTCACAGCATGATGCACCCAGTTTTTTCGTGACAGGGTTGGCTCCCCTACTTGACGGGTTCGCCTTCCCCTCTGTGGGGCTCCCTGCTTCTATGATGGCAAGCTCTGTGGGCCAAGGGCAGGTATTTATATAATTTCCTGATGGGAAGTAAAGCTGAAGCTTGTAAAGGTCAGATCAGCTGTCATTAAATGGGGATCATGGGAGAGAGAGTCAAAAGAGAAGCCTCAAACTCATTGCTAGAGAGAGGAATCAGATCATGAAACTGGCAGGGGAGAAACAGAGAGCACCATCTCTCAGGAAAGACATATGAGGGGGAAAGAGTAATAGTAAAAACTCATCATTTCTTGAGCAAGTTTTCTATTGTAGACACTGGGCTAACTCCTCTTCATACATGAACTCAGTCAATTCCAAAATTAACTCTGGAAGTAGATCCTCTTTTTTTTTTTTTTAATGTTTTATTTATTTCTGAAAGAGAGAGAGAGACACTGTGAACAGGGGAGGGTCAGAGAGAGAGGGAGACACAGAATCCAAAACAGGCTCAAGGCTCTGAGCTGGCAGCACAGGGCCCAACATGGGGCTCAAACCCACGAACCATGAGATCATGACCTGAGCTGAAGTCAGACACTTAATCGACTGAGCCACCCAGGCGCCCCTGGAAGTAGATCCTCTTAATCTCTCTATTTTACCTAGGATGCAGTGGAGGGTGAGGTCAAAAAATGCTTTTGACAGCTGGATGAGGGGTGCAGGAAGGCAGACGGGCTGACAGCAACACTCTCTCGGAGACCATCATCTCCCTCAGTGGGAAGCTTTTACAAAAGCTTCCAACCAAGGATATGTTAGAGAAGCTCTTCAGAGAGTTGATACTCACTTCTCCGAGCAAGCTGGACTTAGGTTCTGGAGTGCTTTGAATATCATTTGTTCTCGGGGCAGCTGGGTGGCTTAGTCGGTTAAGCGTCCGACTTCGGCTCAGGTCACGATCTCACGGTTCGTGGGTTCGAGCCCCGCATCGGGCTCCGTGCTGACTGCCAGCTCAGAGCCTGGAGCCTGTTTCAGTCTGTGACTCCCTCTCTCTCTGACCCTCCCCTGCTCACGCTGTCTCTCTCTCTCTCTCCTAAAAAAATAAATAAAACGTTAAAAAAAAAAAAGAATATCATTTGTTCTCTAGGCTCTGCGCTCTCAGTAAGGATGATATCATCCCCGCAGGGGCAAAAACTGGTTCTTGGGATCTGTACCGGGTTGAATAGTGCCCCCCAAATTCCTGCCCACCTGGAACTTTAGAATATGTCTATGTCTAGAAGTAAGGTCTTTGCAGACATAATTAACATAAGGCATGATCATGCTAGATGGGATCACTCTCCAATGAGACTGTCCTTGGAAGAGGCAGAAAAGGACAGACAGAAACCCAGAGAGAAGAGGCTATGTGAAGACATTCACTGGAGTTATGCAGCCACAAGCCAAGGAATGGTTGGGGCCTCTGGAGCTAGAAGTAACACGGAAGCATTCTCTTCTAGAACCTTTCTGAGGAGCACAGCCCTATCAACACTTTGTTGAATACATTTGTGTTGTTTTAAGTCACCAAGTATATGATACTTTGTTATGGCACTCCTCGGATATTAATATAGGGGGTGAAAAATCTCTTACGCTTTTCATGTATAAAACACAGATATATGTACAATAAGTATATACACAAATATGTGATATTAAATTTTCATGGGAGGAGGAAATTAGGGGTAAAAAATTGTCTGAAAAAGCTCCTTGCTGGGCCATAATGACCTACAGGTAAGAAACCTTGCTCTAGGGGCGCCTGGGTGGCTTAGTCGGTTAAGTGTCCGACTTTCGCTTGGGTCATGATCTCGTGGTTCGTGGGTTCGAGCCCCGCGTCGGGCTCTGTGCTGACTGCCAGCTCAGAGCCTGGAGCCTGTTTCAGTCTGTGACTCCCTCTCTCTCTGACCCTCCCCTGCTCACGCTGTCTCTCTCTCTCTCTCTCTTCTAGAAATAAATAAAAATACTTAAAAAAAAAAACTGTTTAGAAACCTTGCTCTAGGCTGTGGGAGGAAGATGTTTTGGTCAAAGGCTACTTTCTACGGGTGCTAACATTGTTCTTCTTGTTCTTGCCATTTAAACTCAATATTCCCAATTGTTTCTTCTTCCATTCTGGCCCAGATGCAATTATTACAACTTCTAGAAAGTTTGTCTTGCTACTTGCAATAGGATTTGTCCCCAAATGAGACAAAGCAAGCACCTGCACTGTCTCCCACAGGCATTGTGAGGCAATGTTGATATTTTTGGACACTGACTTGTTTTCCTCTCTGCAGTGTCCAGCTTTATCTCACAATCTTGAGGTTTTATAGGAAGATTAAAGGTAGCTAGTTATTTCTTCATTAGACTTGCTTTTTTCCTGATATTTCTAGTACAGCCAAAAAGAAATTATATATGGTCGTTCGTTATGCTGGCCTTCGATGAAAGCCATGGAATTAGATCATAGTCCCATATAGACTTTTCAGTGAACTGTCTGCTCCGGCCTGATACGGGTCTCAAAGAGAGGGAGAGTCTGAGATGGCTGGTGTAGCTCCAACTTCGCCCACAATATTGACAGAAACTATTTGGCAGTCAATGCAAAATGAAGGTCTCCAGAGACTTCCCAAAAGATAAGTAACTGAGTATTTGATGTGTTTACATTTCTAAATTCTTCACAGAGGCACATAGGGAATGTGATGCTGTTGGCCCCATAGATTTTGAGAGCAGGCATTACCTGCCCATTTAATTATCCTGATTCCTCTGGAATGTTTCCTGTTGAACAGAACAGCCTCTGGGCATGCGCAGTTTGAGGTAGAGGGTGTTAGGAGGAGATCACTCTAGTAGGATGTGCTAGGAACCATGAGGAGGTTTTCACACCTTCACTCCTCGCACTGGGACAGGCTTGAGGATTTGTCACAGAAGTCAGAAAGGGGCAGGTTGTTGTTGTTGTTGTCTAGAAAAAGACGTGGTGTGCTGTGGTATTTTTCCTCCCTTCCAAATGGGGAGTGGGAAGGAAGGGGGAAGTGGTTTTCACCTTAAACCACATAAAGCTATTGACCTCAAGCTACTTTCAGATCTCTGAGAGCTTCATACGTATAGCCTAGCAACAGAGACTGGAGCTACAGTCTGGAATCCTAGAATTTGGAGCTGCCCCATATCTGAAATTGTCAACATGTGAAAGGCTGGCTGGCCAGAGGGACCATTAGGGATAAAGAAGGTTGCACTGAAATCAGCTTGCACTTGAAAAGTGTGGAGGGGATAGAGATGCATGTATGTTTCCCATGTATGAGATACGGATCCTTCAGAGGGGAAGAAGCCTCAGTCATCTGGAAGGACAAGGGGATAGGTCGTCTGGAGGACAATCCCACCAGAAAGAGTGTAGAGGAGCCACTGAGAGTCAGTGATTTTCCAAGGAAAGTGCCGTATCAAGGAACCGAAATAGGAGGGCCCCAGGAAGGAGATCATTGAAGAACCCAAGAGCACACCCATGTAGATGCTGTCTCCACCCAAAGGCGCCTCCGTGGACTAAAACTACAGCAGCCAAAGCAGGCATTTTCTGCCTCTTCCTCCCTTTCGGGCCCTACCCTTGGAGAAGCCAGAGCAACAGAGTAGAGGACACATAGCACAAGAGTGAGGAAGAGTGAAGAATCCAACCACACCCCTTTTCCCCCACTGCTAGCCTCCTGCCTGACTGGGGTCCACACTGGGGGGGAGAGCGAGGAGAGGCTTTAAATTGGATGAAAGATTGAAGTTTGCTATTCAACAGGAATGGACTTAACTAGTGCCTGGAAATTAGATGATGTGTTAACACCTGAAAGTTATTGAAAATGCTGTGGGAACTGCCCACAGTTTCATCCAGGGCAGAGAAAGACAAGTCAACAGAAAGGTGTAGAGAGAAAGCAAAATCCTGCTTATTCAATAAGCTGGCCACCTGATGCCTCTTAGAATAAAACTGCATCTAAAAGGTTTATTACGAACTTGACAATAAACTATGAAAGAAAAAAAAAGTTTACCAGATTAGGCTAGCCCATAAGATGCATCATCAAATACTGAATGAATTAACCTCATTAAGTTATATAGGCAATATTATTCAGCTGCCTCAATGGTTTTAGTTTTAAGAATTTTAATGAATAAAAATATTGCTTATATGTGACATCATAGCTGATGCCTTTTTCAAGGGTAGACACTGTAGACAACTCAGCAATTCTAAGTAAAGGAGCTTAGGATTTCACACGTGGCATGCCCACATTGCTGACGCTTTATGTCTTAACCTCAGGAGGCATTGAGGCCTTGGGTGATTTATGTCTATGTGCTGTTTCTTGGAGACATCCAAGGATATTTGGAAGGGACCCTATTTCCCCTTCAGTCCTGAAATTATGTTCATAATCACTCTCCTCCTCCTCTGACGTGGCAGGGTCCATCATTCTCCTCCAATCATGACCACCTTCTGCAAATCTCCTGCCTAACAGGGGTTCTGATCGCTTCCCTACCTGCGACACCTTAATCTTAGGAGCAGGTGAGTGTTGGGGACTCTCCACAGGGTACAGTGGACAACAATAAACAAACCTTACTGCTTTTAGTGAATATCTCATTCTGCTGCATACTCTTTAGTTATTTATTTTCAACAGGGCAAAGAGTGCTTTCCTGATTCGATCCTCAAGGAGTTCTTTGGCATTATAGTTTTCTAGTACCTTGGTAGAGAATATCTGTGCCTTAAGAGTCCAAATGCTCTATGTTGTAAATGAACTTAAGCTGTGTTGGTCATCCAAGACTCTCAAGTTCATTGTCTAGTCCAAACCAGAAAGTTCAGGGAATAGGAATCAGCTATTCTCCCAGGTTTTTACGAAAGCAAGTCTCAGACTAAATTCTGCCACATGTACGGATATTGACTAAACAACCCTTTATTAGTAAGTAAGCATAAAACATCATACAACCTCTTTTGGCTTATAAGTACTTTGACCACACCTTGCAAGGAACAGTAACCAGAAGCAGATACCACAGTATTCGGAGGTAGGATTCTGCCATGTTTATTGTCCACAGAAAGCAACCAGAATCATCCACTCTGGTTCAACACAGGACCACTTAGGGACCAAACCTCAAGAGCCATTCCCAAAAACACAGTCTATAGGACTTGCTAGGGTGGCAATTATCTCTGAAATATTACAGCCAATTGCCATATCTGGAGAACATTCATTTAAAAAAAAAATTAATGTTTATTTATTTTTGAGGGACAAACCATGAGCAGGAGAGGGCCAGAGAGAGAGCCACACACACACAGAATCTAAAGTAGGCCCCAGGCTCTGAGCTGTCAACACAGAGCCCAACGCAGGGCTCAAACTCACAAACCACAAGACCATAACCTGAGCCGAAGTTGGACGCTTAACCAAATGAGCCACCCAGGTGCCCCTGGAGAACATTTAATTTTACTAAGAAAAGCTTATTTCTAACATCTGTTATGCCGATTAACAAGACATAAAGTTCATCCATGAAAACCTGTTTCTGACATTCATTATGCTAATTAATAAAGACTCCATTGGTGATTGAGACATAGACAACTTAAATGCTGTAGCAGCTGCCTGTGGGGTATGGGCTTTCAGAGGAAATGCCAGCTGATCACCCCTGGAGAATGGTTTATTGAGGGGCACACTGACAGTCCTTAGAGAGTAGCTCGGGCTTCCCCTCCTCTCTCCCTCCCTCTGTTTTCCTCTCTCTATCACACACACACACACACGCTGAAGTAATTTATTTATTTATTTATTTATTTATTTATTTATTTATTTATTTTAATGTTTTTGTTTTAAAATTTATTTCTAGGAGAGAGAGAGAGACAGCGTGAGCAGGGGAGGGTCAGAGAGAGAGGGAGTCACAGACTGAAACAGGCTCAGGCTCTGAGCTGGCAGTCAGCACAGAGCCCGACGCGGGCTCGAACCCACGAACCGCGAGATCATGACCTAAGCGAAAGTCGGACGCTTAACCGACTAAGCCACCCAGGCGACCCCATGCTGAAGTAATTTAAAGCAAATGACAGACATAATATCAATACACAAATAGAAAAGATCATCTGCCCAAAGTAACTCTTTTGGTATTGCTATAATTGACACTCATGACATCATGTAGAAAACTCATTTAAATGACACAAAAGTAATGAAATGTGTTAATTTTATTCTTACAAACTCCACCTTGTTTATGTTTTTAATTTGGGAACATAAAATCATAAGTTAAAGTCAACTACAATCCTATTTCGAATTTGCAGGAACTTCTAGTCTTCTACGTGTTCACACACTTACACACACTTTGACCCTCCCCGGGCCTGATGGAGAGTGAGTACACACCAGAAACTGGAGAGAGCATATGGAGAGAGCTGCTAGACCGGAGTGGCAGCCTACATTAGGGAGATACAGCCAAACGACAGTAACCCGGCAGGGACAGAGTGACAGGAATAAAATCATGTCCCCAGCCTGTGCCTCCCATTGGCCAAACCCAGCCAGAAGCCAGAGGGCGAGAAAGCCCTCTGATGCAGTGCATAGGGTCAGCCTCCCAGCACAGAGCAGCGTAAAGGATGGAGAGATAGTCAGGAAAGGCAAATGTTCCACAACTGTGAGAAATATATTTTTATGTTCATGTGTAAAGTCCACCCAAACTTACATGTTTAAGGAAAGATAGGTATATGACAAATAACGTCAACATTAAGAAATACTATTGATGAGCACAGTGGGGGTGGGGGGTGGTTCTCTTCAGGGCAGGTGCAAAGGCCCCAGCTGATGAATATAGCTACAACTGAATTCTGATGAAGGATTGAGCAAGCCAGACCACCGAGGGACTGGCAGAGAGGAAGGATTGACATTTGGCAGGGACTCCTGTGTCTGGGACCCATTGATGGATCAATGAGGTGAAAGTCTGTTTTAAGAGGCTTCTCACAATAACAATAACCTCCCCATTTTTCTAACCCAAGCTACTTGCTAGGCCCCGTGACATGTGCCTTACACACATTATCTCACTTAACACAAGACTCAAAGTGAATATTATTTTCTCATGTTTTTTCGGAGGAGAAACTGAGGCTCGGAGAAGTCTGGTGATGTGACTAAGATCATACAATCACACTCCTGCTAAGTGGTAGAGCCAGGAGTTAGACCTAAATCTACCAGAGCCCAAGGCCAGGCCACTTAGCCACCCTGATAGATAGATAGCTACCACCATCAGCAGCCCCGCCTGCAACTGCTTTCTGGAGGAATAAACAGTGGAAGCCTGGTGAGTAAAGACTGAGCCTCTCTGGGGAATTTCTGCCAAGAATTAAAGGAACAAGAAAACCATCTGAGGGTGCTGCTTAGGTTATATGATCATTAAAAACTAATGGTAATAATACACATTGGTCCCTTTTGGAGGCTGCTAGGATATCAACTCATTAGGATACCGACACACAAGACGCAACTAGCCAAATCTGAAATGTAGGAATTTCTGCAGGAGAAATGGCCATATTTCTTCCACAGATGAACGGCATGGCAAAGGTGCTGGGGGGGTGGGGGGGGACTGGTCTAGATCAGAAAAGATTTAAGGAAGCAACCACTACTAATTTTCCCAATGTATGGCCATTTGTAACCATTGCCCTACAAAGAATTCTCTTTTCCAAGGTGACCTAGCCCTCAAAATTTCGTCTCAGCCTGCAGCACCAAATATTCTTCACATCGTGAATAAGCAAGGTAAACTTTACCAGATCTCATTGATATGGTGCAGGGAGGATCTCCCACCCCACTGATCCCCATCCGACACACGCCTTCCCCCTGGCTGCCCTGTAATCGGTCTCAACCTTTCTCCTAGAATCCCAGAACGCCGCAGGTTATTATCCCAGGGAGGGCTTTGATTTCAGCAGACAAAGCAGGTTCAAGCACAACCATTCAATGGGAAAACCGTAAATTATAAGCCATTTTTTCCTTTTATAATTGTTCCTGTCACACAAGCTAATGTGTCCAGTTCCTTAGACCTCTACACAAACATCAGAGGTAAGTCCCCTCTTAATTGTAGAGGGCGCATTCCAAGGCCCCCGGGGGTGCCTGAACCCACAGCCAGTACTCCACCCTCCGCACACTAACGTTTGTTCCTATAAGTACATACCTGCGATGAAGCTGAGGGTGCAAATTAGGCACAACAATAACTATTAATAAATAAAAAATGTATAAAATAAATAAAAGCAAATAAAATACATATAAAACAAAAATGTAACAATATACCATTAAAATATTATGTAATGCATCTCTCTCAAAATATCATACTGTGCTGTACTCACTCTTCCTCTTGGGTGATGTGAGATGATAAGATGCCCCCATGATGAGACAAACGAGGTGGGTGACGCAGGAGTTGTGATGTCATGTGACATGAGGTTGCTACGGACACTCTGATGATTGGTTAGAGGAGGAGTATCTGCTCCCCCATGGCAGCTGTCGCGACCATTGAAACTATGGGAAAGCAAAACCACAGGTAAGGGGAACACTCTTGGAGTTTCAAATTTTCTCCGTTTCCTAAACAAACACTTGAATTCACTCTGGTTTCGTTATATCTATCTTCATGTGTAGAACACGGAACTACATGTAAAATCATGGTCTGGAATTTTAACAAATAGGAAAGGACCCTAATCTCTGCCCTTCTAATAATTCTACTTCCACTGATGTAGCCTCAGACCCCGAAAACTCTTACAGGGATCACTTTTCACCAGTTATTTATGTTGAAGCTCCTGGCAACAGAAATTCTCTTTCACACATGCTTCTCTTAAACTGCATCTTTCCACCATCCTGTCCCTGTGACATTGTTTCAGACTAAAGGGTTGACGTCTACAAGTCCTCCCAATTAAGTATAATTGTAACAGATTGCTCTCTCATTTTGCTCAGTCAACATTTTGTACACCCCAATTCTATTACTCAGCATGTCTGTCTTTCTAACTTATTTTTATGTCACATCTGAAAATTTGGGGCACGTGCCATCTAGAAATTGCTAAATAAGGCAGAACTGAGGGTAAGGCACTGTCACCTACCCTGGACACCTCTCTCCAAATTAACTGTTCTCCATGAATCTGAATTCCTGATGAGTTCTATTGACTGCCACATTATTTTCTAACTGTTCCCATGTAGGACAGTTGAATGCTTTTCAGTTTTTCCAAGGCTCACATCATGCTCCTGTAATCCACCCTTTTTCTGTCCTGAAAATCAGAGACCGTGCGAAGTGTGCAGGCAATATACTACTTAAGAGTGACATATATACGGACAGACCACATACCTGTAGATATTGTACATTTGAATAGGTTTACAGCCTGTTGGAGTGCAAACTCCCTTCCAACAGTGGAGTCCCAAACCTTTAGACACTTCACTTCCTGGTTCTTCTTCCTGTCACCATTTCATGACAAAACCCCGGCTTTGCATGAGCATGCACCAAACAACTGAAGTCTCTGCATCGCCTCAAGGAATGTACATTTGTTCTAATCAGACTACTTTTTGCTTCACATGGGCAGAAGCAATTTCTAGGTAAGGCTGTGGTCTCTGTAGGCCTGACCCAATGAGGAATCAAGGGAGGGACCTGCACACTAGGAGATAAATTGCCTGCTGTAAGCACCCAACTGTGCCTGTCCATCAGACACCGGCTCTTGTGAGAATGTTGATTAAAGTCTTGCTTCACTGTGCTGAGTCTCCACATCCCTCCTTTGATTGGGTCAGTGGGCTTATTTCTCATAGGGGAGAAGGCCATGAAGTGTCCTATTCTCCAACACTTACATTATGATAATTTATCAACAGATGGAAGCAGAGTATATTGAGAATAAAGTGCCTTTTGGGGGCATCTGGATGGCCCAGTTGGGTAAGCACCCAACTCTCTCGATCATGAGATCGAGCCCCGTGTCAGGTTCTGCACTGAGCACTTGCTCTCTCTGTCTCTCTGTCTCTCTCTCTCTCTCTCTCTCTCTCTCTCTCTCTCTCATTCTCTCTCTCTCTCTCAAATAAATTAATACACATTTCTTTTAAAAAGAAAGAAAGAAAGAAAGAGTTGATTTTTGCTATGTCACACAAAGGCTTCATATGAACCAGTGGTGGCTTTGCTGAAAATTATTAACTCACACTATAACTGAATGCTTTGGTCTCCCCCAAAATTCTATGCTAAAACCTAATCCCCAGGGTGAGGGTGTTTGGAGGTGGGCCTTTGGGAAGTGACTGTGTCATGAGGGTGGGGTCCTCATGAATGGGAAGAGTGCCCTCACAGAGGAGACCCCTGAGAGTGCCCATGGCCTTTCCGCCACGTGAGAACATAGGGAGAAGACAGCCATATATGAAGTAGGAAGCAGTTCCTCACCAGACACCAAATTCTGCCAGCACCTTAATCTTGGATTCCAAGCCTCCAGGACTGTGAGAAATACATATTTTCTGTTTATAAGCCACCTAGTCTATGGTATTTTGTTACAGCAGCCCGTACGGACTAAGACAACTCCCCTCCAATCTACTGGACAGCGCCTATTTTCAGTACAATTTCTCATAGACTGTTGACCACAAATTTATATGGTTCTAGTCCTTTAAACTCCAGCATATGCTTATACGGGCCCAGTTCTCACTATTTCCTTCACCATATTTGGTTGCAGTTCCCTTTTCATACACTGTGTTCTACCCTTTCCAGTTTGAAGACCATAACCTTGAGGGAGAGAATGGAACAACAGATTGGAATCATTCTCCCTTCTTTGTCAACAGCCTGGGGCTAACCTATCACTCTGTCACTTTCTCCTTTCTGCCCACTGGGATCCCTTCCTCCCAAGCTTCCTGTCCCCTCTCTCTTCCGAAGTGTGGTCCATTGTCCAGGGCTTCCTCTCTGATCCCATTTCACTGATAACTGCCATTGATTTAGTTTCTGTTCTCACACCTGTCTCCCTGCTACTTGTTCTCATCAACTTAACGTGATTGTCAAGTTCTTCCTCCTTTCTTGAATCAAAGATTTCTTTTACTGGGTTCACTTTCCTTTCCCCGCAACATCTAAGCATACATTTTGTCTGAGTCAGCTTCCTGTTCTGAAAAACCTGCCATTTAGTCCATCAGAACTGCTCCCCAGCTCGCCTACCACTTGCCCAGTGAAGCCACCTTTCTCCTGTCACTGTGAAAGCCTCCCTTGAGGCCAAGCAGTCATTATACCTGGCAGACAATATGTGCTGAGAAACTCAGAATTCCTCTCTTTTCACACTAAAATTCTCATTGATCTTTCTTCAGAGGGAGAATAAAGCAATTCCATTGATGAAATGACTTCTTTATTTTTTAAAGTCACCTTCGATGTGTCACTTTCTTGAAAAAATGTTTTTTCAAGCTCCTGCCTTCTAGTTTTGCTGGTCTCGGTTCACAGGTGTCCCCCTCTGTCAAGAGTTGCCTTCGTTTACAATTAACTTAATTTGGGGCTGCTGGTCAATGTCATAGCACTTCCTCAAGTCATCAGAGTTGTCAAATTATTAAGGAGGGAAGACCCCAATTGTAAGATTTTTATCCTAGCAAATTGACACTCTTTCATTCACGCATGCATGCATTTCTTCTGCAAATATGTATTGAGGATCTACTATATGGCAAATATTGAGATAAGTGAGCCCACAATCTCCATCATTAGAGGCCTAAAGTCCTATATCAAATATAACTAGAGCTCTGTGCAACTCCATTTGGGGCATGGAGTTGTAATCAAATAAACTATAGTTTGATAAACAAAGGTAATTAAAAACAATTCAAGTCATTATCAGTGGCAAGCTGAAGACCACATTCTTAGTCCCCAGCAAAATATCCTAACGTTCCCATTGAATGTGTCTCCCATTCTCTGTCTCTCCAGCTGCTAATAGAACCCTTCTGGACACTCTGGGTCCCCATAAAACACTGACCTGTCCTAGAAGCATCTTCCACCTCTTGCCACCTCGGCTATAAGCATGTAGAAGTCCAAGATAAAATGCACAAGTCTCTCAAAATGAGAACTTTTTCAAAACATATATGAATTAGAAAGCAAAAAAGAAAACCCACTGATGCAATGAAGGAGAGAGATGCAGAGCTCAGCTTGACCAACAGGCCAACCCTAAAACCAAGTGGTTCACAGAAAGGTAAGAACTTGACCTGGCCTCTAGGGGTTGGGAGGCTCAGGGACAAGGGGCAGAGCCTCACCCTCTTGCAAAAAGAGAAGACAGAATGGACTCCACATACCATGGCTGAGCTGAGAAGGGTCACCTGGGGCATCAGATGGGGGCCAGAAAATGCCACACACTAGCCTGGTGGAGGGGAAGGAGACATCAGCGCCATGATGCCTGTCTGTTCCACATCCCGGGGCACTCTCGTCCTTCTCTTTTACCTAGACTCGGACTTGCCCACACACACACCCAAAGCCACAAGCACACCCTGCGGCCTCCAGCCATGGCCAGCTTCCCTTCCTGGGAAACTCCACACTCTACCCACCAGGACCAGGCCCTGGACCATGAGCATCACCCATAGTACTTAAAAGAATAGAATAGAATAGAATAGAATAGAATAGAATAGAATAGAATAGAATAGAATAGAACAGAAGTAAAATAAAATAAAAATAAAGATAAAAATAAAAACCAGATGTGGTTTCTGTCTCCTGACAGGACCTTGACTGCTATGCATCATCAATGCCATTATAAGAAACTCTGAGTTTCCCTTTGCATAAGCTCTTATTGACAATTCAAAGGGCAAGGGCAGGTGAATGAACCCAAAGTCCCATAGTTTACGCAGGCTGGATTTCCACATAGACTGAGAAATCTTCAGAGCTGGACAACCTCCACATTCGTAGATAACCTCTTACAACTGAACCATAAGGATTAGCTAAGGTCGAGGGTCAGAACTGGTTTTTAACCCAGGAGAAAGTCTTACTCAGAGTAGCACATGAGCTCCCAAAACGATGCAGGAGTCCCTGTTGGGTAGATCCTTTAACTGCGATTTTGGCTTTGCCAATCTAACCTACTGCTTCCGCTGCATTCGCTTAGAGATAGGCCTATCTGTTCCGGGAGTATCTTCTCAGGTAACAGGGGAAAGACAGTGAAAGTTTCTGCTCGGAGGACACGAGTGACTGGACATATTTGGCCCTGCCGGTGTTTGGATTAACATTCACTACGCAGCTACAAAGTCTGCATGTCAGAAGGGCTGCGCTTTGTGCCAGGAAAAGCAAAAACCTCCTATGTTATCTCTTCTGCAATAAGAAGTGCAGATACCTGATGGACACAGATCTACAATGAAGCCATCATTCTCTGTCCCTGCCCCGTGCATTTATCCCTGTGGTCACAGGACTCCACAGCCAAGGCTCTGGGTCCCAGCATGAATGTGTCACCGGCCTGGTCCCTGTGTGCTGGCATTGGCCTTGGGGTGAGCATGGGGCTGAGCAAGACTGGCGCATATTTTCTTTGTAGTGTTAACACGAACTAAAAGTTAGACAAAAGGCAATGTACGGTACACAGTGGGGAGGAATCCTCCTCACTAATCTTTGCCAGAAGTGACAACATCAGGCAGTGCAGTGATGACACCAGGCACACCCTTGGGGACTCGCCATGGACACCAGCATCACACTGTGGGCTCTCGCAGCCACAGCAGGGGTGAAGAGCCACTTTATGAAGTCCCAAGGGCAAAGGGATCAGGAGACTTCTCTGTAGGCAAGAGAGATGTTCATGGATAGAAGACTGGAAATGGCAAAAGAACTGATCGGTCAAAGAACTCACAGGAGACATATCCTGGGACACCCAGAGGAAGCCCCATCGACCTCCAGCTGAAGGCCAGGGTGTCAGGATTTATAGGACACAGGAGGAGTCTGGGTGGTTTTTTCCCCTACGGGCAGGGTTTTCTAGGTCCTCAAAATGAAATGGAAACTCTAAGCCTAAAGAAAAGACTATGGGAGGAAAACAGAGACGGGTCTAGGGAATGAGATAGGATCGTCATAGACAGGCTGTACCCCCCTTCGGCCGAGGTTTCTGCAACAGGCAAGGAAGATGCTAAACAGAATCATAATTCCCTTTTCCTGCCTTATCTCTACCCTCCCCATCATCCAGCTTTGGGCATTGACTTGAGCTCTTGCAGGTAAACAAGTGATCAGATCTCCATCGGAGTGAAATGTCTCATCAATCTAGGGAATGCGGGCAACGCATGGGCTTCTGATAGGTATCACATCACATGGATTATTAAGCAGAGAGGAGAATGGACCAGCTGGCAACTCTTCAGTCTAAGAAAACCATGAGACTGATTCCCCAGGTTCACTACACACTTACCCCCCTCCCACAGCCCCCAGCTCCTAGAGAACAGCCAGAGACGCCTTGCAAGCCACATGGGACACTCCCGCTTCAAGCCCTGGCTGTGTCCTCTTCGGTACTCCTATTCCTGCTAAAAAAATTGGATAAGGCAAGATTTCACTAAACTAGTGTTCAAAATAAATCAGTGTTTACCCCAGTATATGTTGCGGGAAAAGCCAAGATCTCATCACACTCCAAACCACACCCCTGCCTGCCACGAGAGAGGCAGGCAAGCCAACCTTACTTGGAAACCTCAGTAATTACTATGGGAACCTGTCGGATGCCAGGAGGCTGGGAAGACAGCTTAATTAAGTGCAACATCTGACAGTTCTGATTGGGAAATTGAGGACACAGTAAGAGGGTGCCATTCAGGCAACAATCTGTTCCTTTTGTTAAGACCCAGGAAGGGGCTCTTCTTTTGCCTACAACAAACAGGAGGGCTGTAATTATACAATGTCAAACTGCAGCTGGGTGTGCTATTTTGGATTTCATATTTTCCTGAAGAGTTTTACAACCCAAAAGAGGAAGTGCCTCCCCACTTGAATGGTGGCTGTAGTTAAGGTACTTGAGATTCTAGAACACTCTACAGTGCTAATTCCACTTCTCACGTTGAAGAGGGGGTAGCAAACCAAAATCTGGCGGTTCACACAACATGTAGCCGTAGAAGACTTGTGCGTCCATTTCCCAGAGCTGCCATAACAAAGTACAACAGTTGGGTGGCTTAAACAAAAGAAGTGCATTGCCTCGCTGTTCTGAAGACTTCGAAGTCCAAGGTCAAGGTGTTGGCAGAGTTGATTATTTCTAAGGGCTGTGAGGGAGAATCTTCTCCATGCCTCTCATCTGGCTTATGGCAGTGTGCTGGCAATCTCTGACATTCTTTGGCTCGTAGATGCATCGGCCGGATCTCTGCCTGCTTCACCTGGCATTCTCCCTATATGTGTGCGTCTGTCTCTGTGTCTGAATTTCCCTTTTATACGGGTACAGTCATATTGGATTAAAACCCACCCTAATGACTCATCTTAAATTGACCACCTGCAAAGACACTATTTCCAACAAAGGTACATTCACAGGTACTTGGCGTTAGGACTTCAACATCTCTTAAATGGACACCATTCAATCCATTCCACTTTGGTTCCAATGAAATCTCACAAGGATGCCCTCTGCGGGAAACAAGCCAAACGGAGACAAACACGCACCTTCTCCAATTGACATGAGGGTGCCGAGTTCCCACCACCCCCTCAGCACCGCCCCCTTCCTGCCTCTCCAGACGTCTCTGCAGGATGTAGCTTAACTTTGCCCAGTTTTAGGGCAGCTCAGAGAGAGAAAGGAGACCTGGAAGGGTTTTTCCTTTTGTCTTATTTTGCTGTTTTGATGAGCACGTGTCAAAAATCTGTTAAATCATTAATATGAGAACCATAAGTTGTTAACAACCAGATCAAAGGAGCATTCAAAAAGCACACAGAGCAAGGCCGTCCGGAGTCTGAAATGAATTTACAAATAAATGCAAACCTAATCAACAGCCACAGTGCAATAACCAACTGCATCTCCACTGGACAAACTTTATTTGCATCTCTATGGGCAAGAACCACTTGCATTAGTATCATTTTTCTACAAATGACAAAGTGACAAAAAAGCTCCAGAGCAATGAAAGATGTAGATAACCGGGAAGGATATACTAGACAAGACACCCGGTCTTTTTTGCCCATTTCTTTTTTTTTTTTTTAATTTTTTTTAATGTTTTATTTATTTCTAGGAGAGAGAGAGACAGCGTGAGCAGGGAGGGTCAGAGAGAGAGGGAGTCACAGACTCTGAAACAGGCTCCAGGCTCTGAGCTGGCAGTCAGCACAGGGCCCGACGCGGGGCTCGAACCCACGAACCGTGAGATCATGACCTAAGCGAAAGCCAGACACTTAACCGACTAAGCCACCCAGGCACCTCCTTTTTTGCCCATTTCTGAGTCTTTCACTTTTTTCCTGGCAGGATATGTGCCTCCTAGGGGCTAGGACCACCTACTTATATGTCATCAATCATTTAAGGCATTTATACCCATGAGGGCAGCGGAGGGAGGGTGGGAGGGTCTGCTGGGGCGAAGAAAGTTTCCTTCAGGAACTTTCAGGATGAACCCTCCTCTCCCCCTCACCCACTGTTGCTCCCCAGATCCTGACCACAGGGAACTGAATTTCTCAGTAGTCACGGGGCTTCCTCAGCTCCTCCTGGGAGACCAGGCTTTCTGGAATTCAGCACCAAGCTTCCCCATTCCATCCTTTGCCCTCATTACTACTAAGTCCTTTCATTGCCTGTCCCTGGCCCCACTTTTCTCTCCTTTTCCAGTATACACTCCAGGGGTCACCTCAGTCCCGGCCAGGCATTCACTCGGGCCACTACCTTAAACTGTCAAGTCCATCAGTGTCAAGATCGACCTTGTTCTGCCTTCTTTGTTGTGGTTCCCAACCACTTGGAGACTTGGAGATAAAAGTCTGAGACTAGAGACGTGCATTTCTCCAGTTCACTCAGTGGCTATGGGACCCCAGTGGCAGATTTCCCTAAGCTCTAATTTCCACCATCCACAATCTCAGAATTGCTGTGTGTATAAACGAGTGCAGCAAATAGCCATGGTCTTCCGTCCAGAGCCCCTCCAGGATCTAGAGCTGGTGCACCTGTTCCCCCAGCTCATGGCAGAGCCCCTCCCTGGAACCGCCCCCATGCCAAAGGGAGCTGCCTCACCCTCTGGATATGACCTCCCGCGACGCACCCCTACAGCCGGGAGCGGCGCTTCCAGCTCCGGGCCACGCAAGGATACAAAGTCTCGGCCCCTCTTGCCTCAATTTGGAACATCTCTGGAGGCCCCCTCAGTTCCAGTGCTCCCTGTGGGGTCAGCTGGGGTCTCTGTTGCAGCTAAATCACAGCTGAACTTCTGCCCAGCCCTGCCTCTTTCATTCCCTTACAGGTACGTTCCCGAGGGCCCATCTCATAAATTTCTTTCAGGAAGGACTCCAAGTCCCAGAGTGTGTTTCCTTGGGAACATGATCCTGCAACAATGACCCAATGCTGAGCATATGGTAGCAGCTCAAATACACTATTAGCAAACTATGTGACCCCCATCAAGTTATTTCTCTCTTCACAAACTCAAGGTTGCACGCAGACACGGGTATGAGAAAAATGCAGGGCGGCCTTGGTAACTTGGCTAAAAAGTGGACGCTGGGGCGGGAAGGGATGGGTGCTTGTTTTCTGGCCGCCCCAGTGGAAACCCCACACAGCAGGAGAGGGGGGCCAGGTGAGCGGCCGGAGATCGTTTCCCTTCCACATCCTGCCAGCCTCCCAAAAGTGATATTCCTGGGAAAGGCTGACATCTTACAGGGTTACATTCTCCTGCAGGTCAGCGTCATCCCTGACCAGGCCCCCCACATCTCAGATAAGGCTGGGATCTTGTCCGTCAGCCACACAGCAGCAGCCACTTGGGGGATGGAGTTTCAGTTGTTTTTGGGGTCACCGCTTCTCACTCAGCCGAGAAGCAGAAGCACGTGGTGGCACCTGAGTCCCTTGCCTCGGGCACAGTGTGATTACTGAAACCCACGTTTCTCACTCCTGCTGGAGACTGAGAAGGACCCTGGGGACCCCAGAGCCCTTAAACCCTGGTAAAACTGCACTACACACACACACACACACACATACACACCCCACATACACACATATACACACACATACATACACACATACATACATGCACACACATACACACAGAGACACGCATACATACACATACACACCCCACATGCACACACATGCACACATACACATGCATGCATGCACACATCCACCCACATACATACATACATACATGCAGATATACACAGACACACAATACATGCGTACACATATACACCATACATACACACATACATGCATGCACACATACACACATGCACATATACATACACACAGAGACACACATACATACACATATACACCCCACATACATACACATACACACATACATACATGCAGACACACATACATGCATACACATATATACCCCACATACACACATATACACACATACATGCATACACATATACATACACACAGACACATATACATACACATATACACACATATATACACATATACACCCACATGCACACACATACACACATATACACCCCACATATACATACATACACGCAGACATACACACATACATGCATACACATATAGACCCCACATACACACACATATACACACACATACACACACACACACATACATCACACACACACACTTCCCATCACTACCTGACTGACATTTTTGCCACTTCGTGCCCAAGAAAACACACGCAGTTCAAATTTATGTAGATTTGCTTGTGAGACCTTGGACAAATATAATGTTCCAAGGCTCAGTGTTTTCACCTCTAAAATGGGGATGAGTATCAATGTGAGTACCTAAAGTTGCTATAATAAGTAAACTCCAAAACTCTCACTGGCTTAACATAGGAAACATGTATTTGTTTGCTTGCTCGAAGTTCAAAATGGGTGTCACTGAGTGGTGGCTGTCCTCCAGGATGTGATTCAAAAGTCAGACCCTTCTGGGGTGCGTGGGTGGCTCTGTTAATTGAGAGTCCAACTTCAGCTCAGGTCATGATGTCACAGTTTGTAGGTTCAAGCCCCATGTTGGGCTCTGTGCTGAAAGCTCAGAGCCCGGAGCCTGCTTCAAATTCTGTGTCTCCCTCTCTCTCTGCCCCTCCCCTGCTCACACTCTGCCTCTCTCTCAAAAATAAGTATTTAAAAAAAATTTTTTTAAGTCAGACTCCTTCAAGCTTATAGTTCCAACATCACCATGCTTGTCTTCACAAGATAGAAAAGGAGAAAAGAACACGGAGGGTCAGAGGCGAGGGAGGAGTGCATAGGCCAGGCCTGGAAGTAACACATAACACCTTCCCTAACAAGCTTTGGACCAAAACTCATTCATATCACTGTCCCTAACTGCAAAGGAGTCTGGAAAATAGAGTTTAGCCATGTCCCCACAAGGACAAGCCAGCCAGCCACTGCCACGGGGTGACAACCTTATAGGATTATTGTGAGATTAGTAAAATAAGCACTCCAGGTGCACAGTGAGTGTTCAGTGGATAGTACATGTTGTGGTTATTAACACCCACAAGGGCAACTCAACAGGTCTTTGCGAAGCTGCTGAAGATGCTGCATCAGACATGGGTCTTGGACCAGGGCTGATGATTTTTGTCTTGAGCCTTTCAACACCACCCATGAAAGGCTCACAGTGATAAACTCAAGCTCACACTTCTGCCGGCCCCCCTTGTGGGGAGGAGGGGAGGTGAACGTTAGCTCTGACTCTGGAGGAGGCAGGGAATAGTGGGTGCCTTCAACTGCAGCTCAAATTCTCCCCACCTACCATGCCGTGGCCAGATTTTCTCCAAAATTCCTAGAAGGCTAACGTGACTTGGACCCACGAGAATTCATTACCCTTCCAAGGTCTCCCAGTCAGGCTACGGGAAGAATGTATGTTCGCCCATGACTGTGACACTGGCTCTCTCCTTTAGAAATAATAGCTTTGGCCTTATATTTCTAGTGGTGCATCTGCCTCTTTTCTTCCTTGTTTTAAAAGGTCTTTATAATACCCCAAATACCTCTGCCTAAGACATTTGGGACAAAGGCTCCGTGATCACATTTCTTCTCTCTGACCTCCATGGTTCTCTCTTAGTAGTAGGACAGAGGAGTTATATTAATGCCAACAAATGGTGGAAAAACAAAACACCATTATCTGATACCTGTCAACTGCTACATCCCCCACATACATGCGTGTGCATGCGTGAGTGCACATGCATGAGCAACCATCACAGCCCTCAGATGCACCTGTCGTTTTAGCTTGTGGGCATAGGAAGGACGCAGGAAATGGGGAGGGGAGGAAGTTGGGGGAAAGTAAGATGTGCAAGAAGATTTGGGAGAAAAGGGTGAGTAAAAGTTCTTTGGAGTTGCGTCTGCTGGGAATTGTTTCCCTGACCTGAAATAACTTTATTTCTAATGATCTAGCTTTCTTACAAGATAAGCACCTTGCAGCAAATAAAATTTGAAATAAAAGTTGAAGATGGAGAAAAACAGAGAATAAAATGACTTGGTAATGAAACACAGCAGTCTTTTGGAAAATATTGGTTCACTAGGTTATGCAGATCTTCCAAATGTTGGCTCATTTCATGATACAATATCAAAAAAAATCTCATTTGTTATTATTACCACAAATCTCATTGGAAAATTCTTGAAGGACCAAGAAGCTGTCAAGCTTATGGTGGCCAGAAACAAGTTTTCCAAAATTCAAATTTTTGGCTGAAAATGTGTATTTTTATCATTGCTAACAAACACTGTCAGTTGTCGTCCATAAAGAGACAGGCTCATTTTGTTCATTTCCAGGAAAATATTCCTCAGACAACCTAGTCTGAATAACCACGGCTTGTCTGTGAGTCCTTTCAAGCAAAAATTGTGTTCCGTAGAAG
The DNA here is from genome assembly GCA_017311185.1 of Proteles cristata cristata. Lineage (NCBI taxonomy): Eukaryota > Metazoa > Chordata > Mammalia > Carnivora > Hyaenidae > Proteles > Proteles cristata. The sequence goes on from JAESUZ010002919.1 coordinate 101,312, forward strand.
GTGGAGGGGGTGGTTAAATGAGATCTTAACACACAAGTGCTTTTAAAAAAGATGACCATGATATCTCAGAATGTAGCAAAGTACTTTATACACACTTCATTCCTCAGGATACGTATATATTTTTTAAAGATTTTTTAAAATTTGTTTATGTATTTTGAGGGAGAGAGAGAGCATGTACAAGTGGGGGGGAGCAGAGAGAGAGAAAGAGAGAGAGAGAGAGAGAGAATCCCAAGCAGGCTCCACACTGTCAGCACAGAGCCAGACAGGGACTGGATCTCACAAACGGTGAGATCATGACCTGAGCTGAGATCGAGTCTGACAATTGACTGAGCCACCCAGGCGCTGCCAAGATTTTTCTTATTTTTAAGTAACGTGATACCCAATGTGGAGCTCAAACTCACAACTCTGAGATCAAGAATCACATGTTCCATCCACTGAGCCAGCCCGGCGCTTCCCTACTCAGGATATATTTTTAAAATGTGTATATGAGGGCTAAGATTTAATAAAATTAATCATTTATCATTTCCTCAAGTCACTCAGTGAAACTGGCATTTATTTTTCCACCTCGAACAAGTCGGCAGGGCAGGACATAATGACACTGACAGCCCAGCAGCTTTACACACCGCCGGTTCACGCTGTCCGCACAACTGTTGGTACCGTGCAAAAGGCAAAGAACATCTTAATGTTGTTATGAAAATAGTTTTGATTCTGAGGACCCCTTGGAAGAGTCGTGGGGACTTTTAGGGATCCTCAGACCTTTCAGCAGCTGTTACGGATCAAGCAGAAGTCCGCCTCATCCACCACCAACCCCAATTCCTGTAGCTCAGCCGCCACCTCCCCTGCCCCCGCTCCAGACACTGAAATAACCAGTCGTAGGATTGGTATGTTGCCTTAATACGTACTTTTACTGTATAGACTAAAGCCATGGAAAATCTATACATTTTTAGGTTATTTTCACATTTGGGGAAATATCATGCTAGGCATGTCACTTTGTGGTATGCTGTCTTCAGGCTATAGCCTATTTTTGAGTTTCACCCAAACTGATTCAAACAAATCTAGTCAATTCTTAATGGCACAGTATTCCACAAAATGCATTACTTTATCCATCCCTCTGCTGTATTTATCCATTCCTTTATCTGAGAGTTTTTCTTTTTCTTCTGGAAAGATTAGTCTTACTTTGTTTACATTTTAAGCAGTGCATTTTGAATTGTACCTTGGAACGCTCCACACACATGAATAGCTATATATAACACACACGGGATGTAAAATAATACACGAAAGGAGCCCCAAGGTCAAGGGTGCACACGTCCTGCTGAAGGAGCCTCATATGTGGCTGGCACCGGTGTAGAATGGCCAGGGTGAGTCGGGTCTGGTTTCTCACTCCAGAGTTTTGGTAAGCTTCAGGCACCCCATGAAGATGTGAAAAGACATCGTTCTTGAAGGTTAAGATGAAACTTGCTATTTTACTGAGGGATAAGGACCAAAGCCCTTTTCCAGGACTGAAAGATACACAAAGTTTCCTTGTTCCCCTAAAGCGGGGCTCAGGTTGGAAAGACCAGTCATTTTCCACTGTTTGCTCTCAGCACAAGACAGCACAATGAATTTTTTCAATGTCTTTAACCTCCCTGAGGTCCGCAGGTTATCCTGTGACAAAACAAGTGATTGCCTTCTTTGGCAACAATGTCAACTTCAGCATTTTTAATTTGAAAAAGTGATTACTGTGTCAGTAGTTCTTGTTTTCAGAAAATTAAAAATGGGGGGATGGGAGGGAATTGGTAGCTCAGGCAGTTGGGCATCCAGCTCTTGATTTTGGCTCAGGTCATGATCTCGCCGTTTGTGGGATCGAGGCCCATGTCAGGCTCCTTTCTGAGAGAGTGGGGCCTTCTTGGTATTCTTTCTCTCCCTTCCTCTCTCTCTGCCCTTCCCGCCCTCATGTGTGCTCACTCTCTCTCTTTCTCAAAAATAAATAAACTTGATGGGGCACCTGGGTGGCTTAGTCGGTTAAGCGTCCGACTTTCGCTTAGGTCATGATCTCGCGGTTCGTGGGTTCGGGCCGCGTCGGGCTCTGTGCTGACTGCCAGCTCAGAGCCTGGAGCCTGTTTCAGTCTGTGACTCCCTCTCTCTCTGACCCTCCCCTGCTCACGCTGTCTCTCTCTCTCTCTCTCCTAGAAATAAATAAAAATATTTTAAAAAAATAAAATAAAATAAATAAATAAACTTGAAAAAAATGGGGGGATGTTTTGAGGTTGGAGTTGAGGTTCAGAGGGATGAACCTGGACTCTGCGGTGGTTCAGAGATGAGTGCAGCTTGCAACTCTATCATGCAGCGGTTGTGTGGTGTTGAGCAGGTCACTTAGAGCCCCTGCACATCACTTTCTGCATTTGTCAAAGGGGCACCTTCCTTACACCCTCACTTCATGAGACAGTGTGGCCAGTGTGTGGCCATAGAGTGCACAAAAATAACAGCCATTGACGCGTATTTTCCAGGCATGAGAATTCTATCGGAACTTTCTGATATCTTGATTACTACAATTATGGATTTGACTTGAATCTATGATTCTGAGAAATTTTATGAATACAGCCTGACTTCATGCCTCCTTCGACTGCCACTCAAACTACGCTTTCTGCAATCCAGACACCTCACAGAACCCTTCTTCCCATGGAAGCCATGACCTTCAGCTGGCTGGACCCAGTGGCACGTCCTGGCCCTCATTGTATCTGACCTCTCCACGGCACTGACATCACAGGCAACTTTCTGATCCTTGGGACTCTGCCCTCCTTGGCTGCTGTGACCCTCATTTGTGCCGGCTTCCCCCAGCTCCCAGGAAACAGCATCCTTCACAGACACCTGATAACTCAGTGTGCCTCGGGCTTGGTCTCCAGCCCTCATCTCTTCTCACTTTTCATTTCTCTCCCTGAGTGATCTCGTTTGCTCTCACATACAGATAAGACCCATATCTCCATCTCCAGACCTGGTCTCTCTCTGAACTTCTGATTCTGTTTTCTGACTCTAATGAATTCCTCCACATTAGAGTGCCCGGGCATCTCGAAGTCAACTTACCCCAAATCCACCATCCCATATGCCCTCATCCCGAATGTGTGCTTCTTCTGCAGGGCCCCACTTGGCGAATTCCTGCCACCATCCACTAAGGTATCTGACTCAGACACATTAGTATATGCCTACTAATGAGCATCGCATGAGTCACCAGCTGTATACATGCGGCTTTCCTTTAAAAAGAAAAACTACACCTGTGTTTTGAACTCTCCAGTCAGTTCTCACCTGCTTCATTCAAGCCCTCCTAGCTGACCTCTCTGTCTCTAGTCTAGTGTCTTTCAACTGTGTGTATCCAGGACGTGTGTCCAGTGTATTACCAGCATAATCTTTTCTAAAACAGTCACACACGCATAGAGTCGGCCCACAGACTGCCAACTAGGTGTGACCATAGGATTTATTAGCTAAACAGACACTTTTGACAGTAATAGGTATGCTATGAATAATTGTACTAAAACAGCAAATAAACACCAACTCTCTGCCAGGCACTGTACTAACCACTATATATACCCAATACGCTTATCAGGTAACCACTGTTACTATCCACTTGAGATGAGGAAATTAAGGCTCACAGAGGTTACGTGGTTTATTCATAAACACGCAGCTTGAATCCCATGGTTTGAACGCGTGAGATCCAAACTCAGCACCAGCTGACTCTAGAGTGCATACTCCTTTTTGTCTTTTTTTTTTTAATGTTTATTTATTTATTTTGAGGGAAACAGAGAGCATGAGCAGGGGAGGGGCAGAGAGAGAGAACGAGAGAGAGAGAGGGAGAGAGAGAAAGAGAGAGAGAGAGAGAGAGAGAGAGAGATCCCAAGCAGGCTCCACACTGTAAGTGAAGAGGAGCCCCACTCAGGGCTTGAACTCATGAACCATGAGATCATGACCTGAGTCGAAGTCATGAGTCGAATACTTAACCAACTGAGCCACTCAAACACCCTTCTTTTTTATTTTTTTAATTGAAGTATAGTTGACACACAATGTTGTATTAGTTTCAGACATACAATATAGTGATTCCATAAGTCTATATATTATAGAGTTCATACCCTTAATCCCTTCCTTATACTGATCATCATCATCCTCTGATTTAAAAAAAAAAAATGTGTTAGGCCTCCCTATCGACTTCACAACAAAGTTTTCATGGTCTGGCATGGCCCCACCTTCTCTCTGGCCATTTCTTCACAGGAGCCCCTCCCTGCAGCTGGGCACAACCCACCCACTTTTTCTCACCTCAGTGCACTTGCTCTCTGTTTTTCCCACAATTTCCTTATCAAATTCCTCATGATACATCAAGCTCAGCTTACATGTCATCTCTCCAGGTTAGCCTCTCCAGGGAGTTCCCTCGCCATCCCATGTACGTATCAGTCGGAGTGTGAATTACATTATAATTTCTATGTCCCCCCACTTGTAGAGTTTTCTTTATTGTCTTCTTTAAACTATTGTAACCCAGTGCTTCCTTTATTTGCCTTCAAATGTTCCTGTTTCCTGATAAATGTATTTAAAACTATAAGTTTCCCTCTACATGCTGCTTTGGCTGTGCCTCATGAATTTTGACATATAATGATCCCTCTAACCCAAAGATTTGGGGGTCTTTCTTTGGTTTGGGTTGTTTATTGTTTGTTGTTTCCCAGGAAATGGAAAATGTTTTTATTATTACCAATTTTTAATTGTACTACATAATCACAGAACATAGTTGGCATGATATTGACTCTGGAATAAATTAGACCTTTTCCTATGGCCTAGAACATAGCCAGCTTTAATAAACATACAATGTATGATCAACATATACATATTCTATGTGTTGGAGATGAAGTGTGATATGTATCTATTCTTCAGGCTTATTAGTTACATTTGCTCTTCTATATTTTTTATTAAGTCAGCTCTGTCAGAGCTGTATTAAAATTTCTAAAGACCTGATACAAAATTAAATGGTTTTCATCTGCCCTTTACAGTTAGTTGGTCCCTAATGAACTGAGTTTTCATCCTTGCTGTTTTTAGATTCCAATTAAGCTTGTTTATAGAATAAATAGTGGGGCGCCTGGGTGGCTTAGTCGGTTAAGTGACCGACTTTCACTTAGGTCATGATCTCACAGTTCGTGGGTTCGAGCCCCGCGTCGGGCTCTGTGCTGACTGCCAGCTCAGAGCCTGGAGCCTGTTTCAGTCTGTGACCCCCTCTCTCTCTGACCCTCCCCTGCTCACGCTGTCTCTCTCGCTCTCTCTCCTAGAAATAAATAAAACATTAAAAATTTTTTTAAAAAAAGAACAGACAAATAATTAAAGATGTAGTTTTCCACGACTTAATATTGTCTTCCAATAGGGGTGTGTTGCAGTTGGCATTGTATCCCAGCGTTTAGTACAGGCACTGGATACAGTACTGTTTGTAGTTGAGTAAGTGCAGATACTGCCATGAACTTCTTGATATCTAGAACTCATCTCATTAGAAGCAAGTCATTGAGAACCCAGCTCAACTAAACTTTAGCTCTGACTCAACACGCGCTTGGCCACTCCAGTGCCAGTCCACTATAGGAAAAGGGTTACAGAGTAGGCAGAGGCCAGGGACCGTATAAGAGAGGGTGCTAGTCCTTAAGCTTCATTAACTCAGTAGCAACTCTTTTGTTTGTGAAAGTTCTTTCTCATGACATAGCTATTTGGTTTTAGCTTCATGCCAGGACCACCAGCGAAGTGAGTCAGAATTGATTGATTGATTATTGATTATTGATTGGGGAAGTTAGGAGAGGGTACATGTCAGTGCTTATTATCTCAGATCTCCAGCTGAGAATCTGAAGGACTGGATCATACCACAGGGTCACACAGTTAATAATAGATAATGATAGGTAATGACAGAAAAGCCCAGTCTGGTGTTCTTTTCACAGCAGCATACAGAAGCCTCTCATTTCTTTAAGAAATCAAAGGGCATCTTATTTGGAATCATGTTTGAGAATCTGGTGATTTCCCCTTCAATTAATTTATGATCGCAAGAACTCAGGAAATCAGTAACAAGCTATAGCAAGTATGTGGAGAAAAATGCAGGTGGGAATGTAAGATGGTGCCACTACTGTGGAAAAGTCTGGCGGTTCCTCTAAAAGTTCAATAGAGAGTTCACATATGACCCAGCAATTCCACTCCTAGGTATATACATACTCAAGAGAACTGAAAACATGTTCACACAGAAACATATGCATAAATGTTGCTAGCAGGATTATTCATAACTGCCAGAAATTGGAAACAACCCAAATGTCCATCAATTGATGAATGAATAGACAAAATGTAGTGTATCCATACAATGGAATATTGTTCAGACGTAAAAAGGAATGAAGGACTTATGGTGAATCTTGAAAACACGATGCTCAGTGAAAGAAGCCTGACACAAAAGGCCACATATTGTACGATTCCATTTATATGAAATGCTTGGAATAGGTGAATCCATAGGGACAGGAAGTAAATTGATGGCTTTCAGGGGCTAAAGGGCAGGGGGAAGTCAGGAGTGACAGCTAATGAGTATAGATCTCTCTTTGGGGTAACAAAAAAAATCTGCACTTAGACAGTGACAATGTTTGTGACACCTTGTGTTTATACTAAAATCCAGTGAACTGTGCATTTTGAAAGGGGGTGTTTTATGGCATATGAATCATATCTCAGTTTTTAAAAAGAGGAGGGCAAATCAGGAATCATGGATCACTGCTCTAAATCCCAACAGAAAATTCCTTGGAAGCAGCAGAGCACAAAAGACCATGGACTTGGAAAAAGAGGAGTGTATTCAAGTTCTGCCCTTCCAATATGACCTCCAGAACTTGGACATTTTATTTAATTTCTCTAAGTATCAGTTTCCTTTCTGTAAAATGATGGCATTATTACCTATTTCATGGGCTGGCTGTAAGGATTAAATAAAACTACATAAGACAATACCGTACAACAACGTGTACTAAATGACTGCTACTATTATTATTACTAGTATTATTACAATTATTATTTTCACATCTTTCAGACCTTTCATATCTAATAATTTTTTAGTACTATTTTATATGACACTTCCAATAACAGAGATATTGAATGGTTCCAATTTCCGTGAGCACAGTCTTGGCAAATTCTTTAAACGATATGGCTTAAGGGAAAAATCTATTTTTAGTATACTGAGATATGTACTGTGCTTGTTCCATGAAATAAATAATAATTAGCAAAACAGCTGCTGAAAGCATGTCGCATGAATTCATTTACTATATTGTTATAAATAGCAGTAGAAATATTTGCCCATTGCGCCCCCTTGTGAGAGTTTAGGGGAACTACCTTTATTCTAGACAGTAAGTAGCTTTGAGCCTGGCAATTTAAAGGGGCGGTCCTCAGATCAGCAGCATGGGTATCATATAAAAGTTTGCTGGAAATGTAGATCTTGGATTCCAAACTCCCCCCCTTTAGAATCTCCATGTTAACACTCTCCATGGATGATTTTTATACACATTAAGTTTGAGAATTACAGGCTTAGAGCATATAGTAAACGATTATTTTTTTATTCAGGAAACATTCATTGAGTGTCTTACTATCAAATGTTAAATACTGTACCAGGAACTAGAAACAGCAAGAAATAAAGAAATTTGTGATTGAAAACTTGTAATGATTAGAATTAGTTGTGTACCTTAAAGAGGTAAATTTTATGGTTTGAGAATTATATCTCAAATTTAAAAAAAAATTATGGCAAATCAAGAATCATAGATCACTGCCCTAAATTCTAATAGAAAAGTTCCAAGGAAGAAGCACAGCACACAAGAGTATGGACTTTGGAAACAGATACATCACATTAAGGAGCACCTGGGTGGCTCAGTCAGTTAAGCGGCGAGGCCCACATCAGGCTCTGTGCTGACAGCTCTGAGCTTGGAGCCTGCTTCAGATTCTGTGTCTCCCCCTCTCTCTGCCCCTCTTCATCTCTCTCTCTTTCAAAAATAAACACTAAAAAATAGCTGCATCATATTAAAATTTTACTGTTCCCATCCAATGAACACTATAGAATTGTGTATAAAATGCAATGGTAGACAAAGATGAGAACAGCTAACTCTGATTGGAAGAACACAAGGAAGGTTGAAGAAGGTTGCATTTAAGATGGATCTTAGTAAGCAGAAATCTACCAGGTGGAGAACACTGGGCGGAGCATATCCATCTGAAGGGATGCCAGGAGGAAAAGACATACACTCAAAGGCATGTGAAGTGTCACAGGTCAAATCCTTTGGTAAGTCTTTGGTGGACAGAGTGTTGGTTAAAAGGCAATTACCTCAAGGGAATTAGATTATTGGAATTCTTGCTTTCTAAAATATATACCTCTGTAAATTTGAAAAGTTAACAACTAAATAAGAACAAGAATGTCTAAAATTAATTATCTAAACTTCTATCTTAACATAGAAAAAGGAAAGAAAAAGCGTGCCTGGTTAAGTGTCTGACTGCTGCTCAGATCATGATCTCTCAGTTCACGAGTTCTCGCCCCACGTCGGGCTCACATTGCTGACAGCTGGGAGCCTGGAGCCCGCTTCAGATTCTGTGTGTCTCTCTCTCTGCTCCTCCCCCACTCATACTCTGTTTCTATCTCTCTCAAAAATAAATAAATATTTTCAATTTTTTTCAGAAAAAGAAAAAGGAAAGCAAATCAAAAGAAAAATAGATAGAAGTAAGGAAATACTCAAAATAAGAGCAGAAATCAATGAAATAGAATATGGTAAAACAAAAAAAATCAATTAAACCAAAAGCAAATCCCATGAAGAAAATCAGTAAAATTGACAAACCCTTAGCCAGAGGGCCAAGTTAAAAGGAGAGAAAACACAGTTACTAATATCATAAACAAAAGAGGGGGATGTAACGATGTACAGCATGGTGACTATAGTTAATACCAAATTGCATATTTGAGAGTTGTTGAGTGAGTAGATCCTAAAAGCCCTCATCACAAGAAAAAAAATCTATAACTATGTATTGTGACAGATGATAACTAGACTCATTGTGGTGATCATTTCACAATATACACAAATATCAAATCATTATGTTGCACAGCTGAAACTAATATGTCAGTTATACCTCAATTTAAAAAAAAAGTGAAAGAGGAGAAAGACAAATTAATGGTATCAGAAATGAAAGAGGGACACTGTTAATAGTCATTAAAGTGGCAATAAGAAATATTATGGGGGTGCCTGGGTGACTTAGTCGGTTAAGCATCCAACTTCGGCTCAGGTCATGATCTTGAGGTTTGTGAGTTCGAGCCCCAGGTTGGGCTCTGTGCTGACAGCTCAGAGACTGGAGCCTGCTTTGGATTCTGTGTCTCCCTCTCTTTCTGCCCCTCTGCTTCTCTCTCTCTCTCTCTCTCTCTCTCTGTCTCAAAAATAAGCATCAAAAAATGTTTAAATACTACGAAAAGATTTTTGCCAATAAATTTAATGATTTAGATGAGGTAGACAAATGTCTTGAAAAATACAAAGTAACAAAACTGACTCAAAAAATTAGGAAATCTGGGGCGCCTGGGTGGCTCAGTCAGTTGAGCATCCGACTTTGGCTCAGGTCATTTATCTCACAGTTCGTGGGTTCAAGCCCCATGTTGGGCTCTGTGCTGACAGCCAGCTCAGAGCCTGGAGTCTGTTTCAGATTCTGTGTCTCCGTCTCTCTCTCTGACCCTCCCCTGTTCATGCTGTCTCTCCCTCTGTCTCTCTCAGAAATAAATAAAACATAAAAAATTTTTAAAAAATTAGGAAATCTGAGTATCCCAATATCTGTTAAAGAAAATAAATTTGTAATTAAAAAAACTTCTGACAAGGAAACCTCCAGACCCAGATACATTTACTGATAAATTCCATCAAGCGTTTAAGGAAGCAATAACATCAAGTGTACAAAAACTCTTCCAGGGAATTAATGCATTTCCCAACTCACTTTATGAGACCTGTATTACCTTGTGTCTGAAATCAAACACTTTGCAAGAAATGAAAAGCTGAGACCAAAATCCTTCATAATACAAACCAAAAAAATCCATAATAAAATGTTAACAAAGCAAATCAGGAAACGTATTAAAAGGAAAACCAAGTGTTAACAGATCAAAGGAGAAAACCCATATGATTTGCTCAAATAGATGCAGGAAAGGCATTTGACGAAATAACAATTTCTTATAAAGTTAAGTACACATATACCACAGATTCTGCAGTTCTACTCATAAGGACGTTCCCCAGGGGAAATTAAAACATATGTCTACACAAACACTAGCATGCAAATGTTCACAGCAGCTTGCGTGGTACTGATCAAAAACTGGCAACCATCCAAATGCCTATTCACAGGGGAATGGACGCACAGGAATATATCCAGACAGTGGAAACCTACCCAGCAATAATAAAAATGACATGATTCATGCAAAGACATGGATGAATCTCCACATTCTCATGCTGAGTGACAGGAGCCTAACATAAAAGAGAACCTACTATATGATGCCATTTATACGAAACTACAAGGAAGGCAAATCTCTCGTGACAGAAAGTGAATCACTGGATGCCCAGGACCAGGAGTGGATGGAAAATTGGCTGAGGAAGGGCACAGGGACATTGAAGGATGATGGAAATGTTGTCTATCTTGACTGCGATGGTGATTACACAAATGCATAAATATGTGAAAAGTCACCAAGTATACACCTAAAATGAGTACAGTTTAAGATGTAAAGCGTATCTCAATAAAACTGATTTTTTGAAACAAAACCACATCGATAGGTGTTTTCATTGGAAAAAAGAACTATCTTTACAGGGTCTTGCAGATGGTAGGTAGGAGCTGGGCCACAGAATGCTCCAGCATCACTGGTGAAGTCAGAGAAGCCCATCTGCTGGGGCTCTGGTGACAGTTTAAATCCCGACAGGCGTACCAGCGCAGTGGGTACAGACGGTGCTGCTGATGTTGCCAGATCAGTGAAAATGTGAAGTCTCAAATAGGAGGCTTGACACAACTTTGTACTTGGGGGGTGTTTGGCTAGCTCAGTCTGTAGAGCACGTGACTCTTGATCCTAGGGCTGTGAGTTCAAGCTCCACAGTAGGTGTGTAGCCTACTTAAAAAAAAAAAAAAGACAGAGGCGCCTGGTTGTCTCAGTCAGTTAAGCGTCCAACTCTTGATTGCAGTTTGTGAGTTCAAGCCAAGCATCAGACACCCAGCGCGGAGTCTGCTTGGGATTCTGTGTCTCCTTCTTTCTCTGCCCCTTTTGCTCTCTCTCTCAAAAATAAATACATAAAACTTTAAACAATAATAAAAGAAAAGAAAATGGGTTCAGAGATTTTAAAAATGTTTACAAAAAAAAAAAAAAAAGAGGAGAATCAGGGCACTGCCCCATATTCTGAGAAGGAAAGTAGTGACTTGGGGGTGGGTGGGGGGCAATATCCAAATTTTGAATTAGAGAACTTTAGATCCAAAGGGATCTGAGTTCAAATTCTGCTCTCTCATTTACTAGCTGGATCAAACTGGACAAACTCCTTAAGGTCTCTGAACCTCCTTTGTCTTAACCGTAGAACGACTCCCGCATCATGGGGCTGCCCCGAGGATGACACAAGACAGCACCGTAACTGCAGGCTGCCCACGTCGCAGACCATCAGAAACGGTCCTGGGGGTGGGAGGGAGCTGTATCCTACCCGGCAGCTGTCGTCCTGGACATATTTCCTTGCCTTCTCTGGCCTCTGCTCCTGGATAAATGCACTGCAATGTTCCTTTTGGTTACTTATTGCTCAATATCTTTTCCTCTTCCTTTCTTCTGTTCTTCCTTGTCTAAGTAGAAGAAACTGAGCCCTGAGTGGTAGTTTTCTGGTGCAACCAATACCCTTCACGAGCTGTAGAACTGAGGGTGATGGTGGTGGTGGCGAGAACACCACCTGACACAGTAGGAACAGTTGACATCCAATCCCACCTACCAGGCAGGCTCCGCCCTCTTTACAAGTAGCAAAGGGCAGGGAATGCAACAGGTTGCCATGGGCAACCTATGCCCCCCCCCACAGAAGCCACTAGAGCAGCGACTGCCACTGTCTCCCTGTCCAGAGTATTTGTCTACCGTGGCCTGGGCAGGCAGGACAGAGGAGGGGATGAAGTTTAGTCTCACAGGTCTCAGCTGTGCCTGGAAGAGAAATTACAGGCAGATACACTTGCAAGAGGCTTTCAAACTCCAGCCCAAGGCACCTCTTTATCCAAATCTCACACTCCATGTAACCTCAGTAACCAACCCCTTCCAACCTCTTCAAATGCCACTCAACTCCTTCCTCTAGGTGGCGCCCGTGAGCCACAGATTACTATTACTGACTACTATTTACTTCATCTCTGGGAGTTGTGCGCGTCACAATGTTATAAGCATGAAGAGGTAACTCAAAACTCAGGAGACCAGAAAGGATACTCACACCATCTGTCCTCAACCAAAACCCCGGGTCATATTCCACCGGTGTGCTTGGCTCACTTCCCTTCTGTGGTCACAAGAAAGTCCAAACTTCACAGCTTTCTACCCAAACACATTTAATGTCTATATATAAATGTCTGTATTCTGATACTATAGGTTTATCTTATGATTGATTCTGCTCTTCAAATAATACCAATAATGGCTAACCCTTACTGAGCACTGCTATGTCCAAAGAACTGTGCTAAGTATTTGAACCACATTATTTCACATAATCCATACAAGATTCTATGAGGTAGTTACCATTACTATCACTGCACAGAAAGGAAACTGAAGCTCTGATACTTTGAGTCACTTGACTAACTAGTAAATAATAGAGGAGGTATCTGAACCCAGGTCTGTCCTAATTATTATTCCCATCACCAGTCTATCATCATGGTTGTAAAGCAGTAGAGAACATTTTCATTTAGCCCCTATGGTGTGAGTACAGTTATTTGGTGATCAAGACACATAATCTCCTATTAATACACAGATAAGTGTCCTTCTTTGTGTTGACAGTGTGGCCCTACCCTTCAGGTCCAAGAAGTGTCTCAGAAACAATTTAACCCGGTAATTACTGCCAGAGAGAAAAGGGAACTAGTCATCCAGGTGGAATACATTGCTATTGTTCATCCATACCTTTGGTATCCTGATGCATGATGGTAATGACTCTGTCTGCTAGGTGTGGCAATCGCCTGGGCTTTGACCCAGATGGAATGGCCTGGGTTCGGTGCACCGGAGAGCCACAGTGAGGGTCTAGCAGGGCAGAGCAGGGCTCCCGGGGTCACCTGCCTCAAGTCTCCTGGCTATGCTCTGATTCCCCTGCTCCCCACTGCAAACCTTCTCCGAGGTGCTTGTAGTATATGTGGGAGAAACGTCTTAAGCTTTTTCCAGAGAAGAGCTCGCTCCCAACCTGCAACTCCCAGTGTCCCTCCAAGAGTCCAGATTTGGTGGGAGTGGGGAGCGGAGGAGCAGGATTTTATCACAACAAGACTAATATTGTGCTTCCTTACTCAGAACCAGAAATCCTAGTCCTCCTGAATGGTGTACGCTCCAAGTCTAGTGTTGAGGAAGTCCACAGAAGGAGAGGTGACGCGAGCTAGGGCAGTGGAAAGGCTTCAGAAGCGAGAGCTGTAAGCAAAGGGAAAGGAGCCTGATGAGAAGGACGTTCCTGGGGGAGAATGGATGAAAGACTACGCTGGATGAGGACCAAAGGGAGAGGTTGGAGGCATGCACTGTAGCCAAGGACCCCGAGTGTCCGGGCAGAGTGGGTCTGGAATGAATGAAAGGAGGCGGCAGGAAACAGGGCTGTGTCACCAGGGAAGTGATTTCTGAGGACGACCAAACTCAAAGGAGTTGCTGGACAGAGGAGACAGATAGTCTGGAAGTAACTGGGTGTCAGTTGAATTCAGTTCTGACACCATCTACCTGGAGATCCCACCAGATCCCACAGGTAAGGGGTTCAGTCCTACAAGACTGCCCCTCCTTCAGATGCCCACGCTTCTCACCCCCTGGACATAGATTGGAGGTTCCAACGATACCCTCCTCAGGTTTGATTAATTTGCCAGAGCAACTCACAGAACTCATTTTACTTACTAGATCATTGTTTGTTACAAAAGTAAAAAACTCAGGACACATTTATCACTCTCAACACTTGGGAAATTCCTAGGGTTTTAGGAGCTCTGTGCAAGAAACAAGAGTGAAGCTCGAATATATACTTATTATACCTCTGAAAAGCACAGGAGGCAAGTGCCATCACTGTGTCAGCTTGTCCCCTGGCCTAACACAATCGAACAAAGCTCCTTAGAGACACACCAAAGGTCACCTGCAGACAATGGGGCTGCAGTTGATTTGCATGATGTTAGAAAACACTGATCTATAAAATCTTGTCCCCACCCTGCCCCTTTCCATGATAAAAGAGCTAGAAGCTTCCTTTAGGTTCACTGGAAATGAGAAATTGAGGGAGGCAAGATTCTCTGCCTTACTCTGAAGCCTAAACTCCAGACACCTCTGTCCTGGGGCAGGGCCATCCAATGTGGAATACACTAGTCTTTACAGTAGCCATTTACATTTACATTTAAATTAATTAAGGGCCACCTGGGTGGCTCAGCAGGTTCAGCATCTGACTCTTGATTTCGGCTCAGGTCATTTCTGATGTCATAGTCATCAGATCATGCTGGTAGTGGAGCCTGCTTAGCATCCTCTCCTTCTCTCTCCCTCTACCACTCTTGTGCTCTCTCTCTTGAAAAATAAAATTTAAAAATTAAATAAATTATAAATTAAAATCAAAATCAAGTAAATTAAAAATCCACTTCCTCAGTGATAATAGTCACATTCCAAGTGCCCAATAGCCACGTGTGGCTAGTGGCCGCCATGTAAGAGAGCGCAAATATGGAACATCATTGTCCTTGGGCAAGTCCTCCGGGACAGCCTGCGGTGTGATGCTTGTCCCTTAGACACCCAGGTGTGATGCAAAGTCACTGCCTTGCCTCACTGTCCTCACCGCTACCCAGTCCATTCACTAAAATAGCCCCAAATCATTCTTTAGGGAAGCATGACCTTGACCTGGCTTTCTTTGCTTTCTGCCTTCTCTCTTCAGTCTCCAGGAATGCTGCAGGCACGTTCACCACAGACTCACAAGAACACTAAGAGTGCACGTCCAGCCTCCCTGCGCACACACTGGCTGCCCAGCAGGGAACCTGCAGTGAACGAGGTCCCCAGCCGTGGCCCCAGGCAAACGGGCAGCCTGGACATCACTGATATTTCACCGGAATCAGAGTGTGCTCTCGGCCCCCAAGCCTGTTATGTGACAGCCAACTGTTGCTGGGAACTAGGCCTCTGCTGGCTTCTGGGGGCTCAGTGTTTTCCTCAAGCCCTGCATTCCCCATGGCTTCTCTACGCTTGGAGCTTACATCTGGAAAAGAAACCTCATTCTCCGGTCAGCCACCATCTGGTTTCTTTCTACAAATAAACTTTGCTGAAGGGATGTGCCCAGCACGTGGCCTGTTGACCACCCCCCCTTCCTCACCAGCAGCATTTAGGCTGGGCTTCCTGTACCTTCAGAGCCACACCCCCCAGGGCACCCGGGATCTCCCATTCGCAGGACCCAGCATGGAGGTGGCCGCTGCTTTCCCCGTCTCAGCCTTAGCTGGCTCCATTTTGCAACCTGTCCATTTCTGGTCCAAACATAGCCTCCTGACTAGTTTTTCCTGCTGGCTGCAGGTCCTGCTTAGTTAATTTTTCCGTGACCCACCCCCCACCCCATACTCCAGAGGGGGTGAGGAGAGGTCATCATCATGACCTCTGGCCCATGCCAGCTGCCCCATGATGAAGAAGTCAGGATGTCAAAGCTCTGCGTAACCCAGTACTGTGTGTACGTCCCAAGCCTCACGCTGCCGTGACCAAGCCAGGTGGGAAGCCCCGACCATGGTTTTCCCTTCCCCTTGGGTAGCGTCTCCAGCAGAGAAACTGACTACGTCCCCTCCTTTGGGTTTGCTTCTTGGTACCAGACTTACATCACCCAGCAGGTTTCCAAAGGACATACCTTCCCTACCGTCAGCCCTGCTGGAAGGGCTTCTGTCCGTGTGACTCTGGCCCCTCTCTCATCTAGGAGGTTGGAGTCGGTTTACCTTTTATTTATTTTTATTTTTTTTTTAATGTTTTATTTATTTCTAGGAGAGAGAGAGAGAGAGAGCATGAGCAGGGGAGGGTCAGAGAGAGAGGGGGTCACAGACTGAAACAGGCTCCAGGCTCTGAGCTGGCAGTCAGCACAGAGCCCGACGCGGGGCTCGAACCCACGAACCGCGAGATCATGACCCAAGCGAAAGTCGGATGCTTAACCGACTAAGCCACCCAGGCGCCCCTGGTTTACCTTTTAGATGTGCAAATAGCAAGCAGTATGGACCTTTTCCTTCTTGAAAATGCAGAGAAAGCAGACAAAGGCTTGTAGGAAGATGAATAGGATGAGGACAATGCCATGAAGAAAGGTTGACTGTAAGTAAAAGTATTTGCAAAACATTTGCTAGTGAGCCACTGTGCATCTAGTCTACTGCCATAAAAACAGCCCACACAAGCTGATAAGAAAATTCTCAATGAAAACAGTGGAAGATGGGCAAAATTTATGAAAAGGCGATGTTCACGTACATACAGAGATGTGCCCACAGGTTAAGTGAAATATCTGAAATGGAGTGTGTTCGATTTCACTGACTGCTGGTGAAATACAATGCAAGGAAGTATGAGAAGCCAATTCTCACCCATTACACTGGCAAAAATTAAAATAATGATCATTGGAGTGCCTGGGTGGCTCAGTCGGTTAAGCGGCTGACTTCAGCCAGGGCCACGGTTCATGAGTTCAAGTCTCGTGTTGGGCTCTGGGCTGACAACTTGAAGCCTGGAGCCTGTTTCGGATTCTGTGTCTCCCTCTCTCTCTCTTCCCTCCCCCACTCACACTCTGTCTCTCTGTCTCTCAAAAATAAATAAATGTTGGGGCGTCTGGGTGGCTTAGTCGGTTGAGCGGCCGACTTTCGCTTAGGTCATGATCTCGCGGTTCGTGGGTTCGAGCTCCACGTCGGGCTCTGTGCTGACTGCCAGCTCAGAGCCTGGAGCCTATTTCGGCCTGGAGCCCTCTCTCTGACCCTCCCCTGCTCACGCTGTTTTTCTCTCTCTCCTAGAAATAAATTTAAAAATATTTAAATAAATAAATAAATAAATAAATGTTAAAAAAATATAATAATGATCATTCCCAATGCCAGCAGGATGTTTTGTCAAGAACTGTAACAGGTCTGGAACATTATCCCACTTGCATAATTTTTGTACTTTATATGTGTGGACACCATAGAAGCACGAGGCGCTTGGATGAGGGGAAAGCGTTCTTTCCTGATGCAAGTAGATAAACAGAGTAACCTGCAGCATCAGTCCCTGCCACTGGCCCCACAGACGATGATGCTATGAGCACTACAGCAATTCTCTCATGAGGGGTAGGTTTCACTCCCTAGACAAAGGATGGAAAAAAGGATTTCCTCCATTTGTATGTAGGAGGGAGGCAGCCATCCCCTCCTCTCTAGAAAGGCAGGAGGAGAAAACCTTTGCTTTTTGGAAAAGGGATGGGAAGGGTCCTGGATTCTCATTCTAACCTTTGGAACATAAAAGCATCTCTCCAAGGGCCAGCTAAACCCAGTGTCTCAAGCTTTACCACCAAAAGATGTCGCCAAGGTCTGGGCTTCATTCCTTTTTAATGTAAATACCTAGGGAGATAGTAGTCCAGTATTCCTGACACTTTGGAAGCTTAACAGAAATCCAGGCTATAATTATTTGTCTCTCGTGGGAGACAAGAGAAGTTTTATTACCCTTTTAAACTAGAGGAATTAACGAAAGGCTACAGATATAATTCTCATAGCGTGTGAAAAGCAAAATGTGCCTAGGAGATGTGAAGTCAAACATTCCCTGCCTTTATGCCATACACATTCCTCTGTCTCAGGAGGCTAGAGCTTTTTACAGGAATGCTGAGAAGTCCAGAGAAGGTTTATGTGCCCGCAAAGGGTTGGAGAGAGAAAAGAGCATTCTTGGGCTTTGCTGATAGAATGTGAATTGCCATAGCTCTTTGGGGAAGTAATCTAACAAATCTATTCTGACCCACACCTTCATACTCTAGAAATCCCACTTATGGAAGGTAACAAATAGAAATGAAGCTTGGAGTGGAAAGAATACACGTGTAAGAATACAGACTGTGGAATTGATACAAATGGCAACAAACGGAAAACAATCAAAATGCCCATCAGTAAGAAATACAGTATAAAGTGCTGAAACAGTTATACCATGAAATATTATGCTGAGGTTTTTTTAATGGTTATTCCATATCTTGACCTGGAAGAATTTCCATTGTATATTTAAGTAAGAAAGGCAGATGCAAGAGATATACGAAATATCCATTTTGTAGAACAATGAAAAAACGTACATGTATGTATGTAGTATGTGTACATGATTATATAACCAAGGAGAAAGATGTGGAGGGATAGACTTTTTTAGTGTTTACTTATTTTTGAGAAAGATATTTATTTTTGAGAGAGAGACAGCGCAAGCCACGGAGGGGAGAGAGAGCGGGGTACAGAGGATCTGAAGCAGCCTCTGCACAGGCTCCCACATGGGGCTTAAATCACAAACCATGAGATCATGACCTGAGCCAAAGTTGGACACTTAACCAACTGAGCCACCCAGGTGCCGCCAGGGGGATAGACTTTTAATATGAATTGCCTTTGGGAGAGTGGAGATGGGAACGTAAAGAGCACAGTGAGGTTTAAATACAGCAAAAGAGAAATAGTCATGGCCCAATTCCAATGAAACATTTAGGACATATAAGTCTCTCTACGATATTGCTGTGAGTGTATACAAATTGAGTCTGTTCATGAACAAGAACTAGAATAAGATATCAACACAGGAGAATATTTGAGGGCTCAGATTTATTATTCACTCAACAAATTTATTGAATGGGTACTCTGCTAGGCACTCTTCTTGTCCCTGGAGGGACAGTACTGGACAATATCCTTGAGTTCGTGGAGTTTTTACTCTCCATGGGAGAAATAGTGACTTATGGTGGGAAATAAGTATATCAGAAAATGTCAGGTAGCAATAAGTGCTAAGATCAAAAATCAAACCGGAGAAGGACCAGAGTGACTAGACTGCTGTTTAAAACAGGGTGATCAGGGAAGGGCTCTCATCTGAGCAGAGACCTGAACAAAGCTGGGAAGCAATCATATCCTTTCTCCCCTTCATCCCCCTACAGCCCCCCCCCGCCCCCCCCATCAAGCATCATCAGGCTCTCAGCCAGGTTCTTGGACCAGACAGGGATAGAAACGAGGCTGACCCATAGGTCAAAGGCACAGGCAGGGCTTTACCGGATCAGCAGTGCCCACAGAAAGTGGTTAGGTTGGCCTCCCCAACAACCAGGAGGCCCCACTTATATTGAGAAAGTTCCCATTGACAGTTCCCACTCAGATTCCACTGAGGTCTGTTATGTTAATAAGGGACAGAAAAGTGCCTCGTCCTGGTTGGTGGATATGGGTATAGAGCTACTTAGGCAGCTCATTGTTCAGGAGGCTGTTATTTAGGTTTGTGGAGCCTCTGTTCATTTTTGCACATCCACCAGGTACGGCTGCAGTTGTTAGGGTTTTCTGTGTTTTTTAAAATGTTGTTTATTTATTTATTTATTTATTTATTTATTTATTTTTACGTATAGTTTATTGTCAAGTTGGTTTCCATATAACACCCTGTTTATTTATTTTTGAGAGAGAGAGAGAATGAGCAGGGGAGGGGCAGAGAGAGGGGGGCACAGAGCATCCAAAGCAGGCTCTGTGCTGACAGCAATGAGGCCAATGTGGGGCTTAAACGCACAAACCCTGAGATCATGAGCTGCGCTGAAGTTGGATGCTCAACCGGCTAACCCACCCAGGGAGCCCCTACAGGTCTTGGTTTTAAGCCTGGCTTGTCCACTGGGCCACGTCCTAATTCTGCCCTGTAAGAGAAGCACTTCCACAAGAACAGCCAAGAGGAAGTACCCCAGGAGCATAACAGTTTTCAGCTGGGGCTTGTTCCCTGGTCCCTGACTGTCTCACTTTCATGGTTTATTTCTGGACCCTGTCTTAGAAGACTCCAGTTGCTAGGTCCAAGAACCAAACACAACACTCTTGTGTGCCACATAGTCACCACAGGGTAGAGGCAGTGAGTCCATACGTACCTTCCTCCTGGAAACATATACCCTGTTAGGTGTTGAGTAAAATTGTTGTGGAGGCAGTAAGATGTCATAGTGGGAGGTATGCAATCCAGAATCAAGAGTCAACTCCTGCCTCTCCTACTTCCTAGCTGCATGGCCTTGAGCAAAGTATTTAACCTCGCCATGACCTTATCGATAAAATGGAGGACAGCAATTCTATCTACTCCTGGGGTACCTGGGTGGCTCAGTTGGTTAAGCATCCGACTTCGACTCAGGTCAGATCTCATGGTTCATGGGTTTGAGGTCCACATCAGGCTCTGTGCTGACAGCTCAGAGCCTGGAGCCGGTTTCAGATTTTGTGTCTTCCTCTCTCTCTGCCCTTCCCCCACTCATGCTCTGTCTCTCTCTGTCTCAAAAATAAATAAACTATAAAAAAATTTTTTTTTAAATTCTATCTACTCCCATAGGTACAATAAACTGTAAAGATTTAAATAATGCCTGGCCCATAATAAGAGCTTAAAAATAGGTTTTGCAAGAAAACGCAATGGGAAAAAAATTCTTCAACAAATGGTGCTGGGAAAACTAGACAGCTGCATGCAAAAAAATGAAGCTGGTTCACTTTCTTATAACCTATACAAAAATAAACTCAAGATAAAGACCTAAATGTGAGACCTGAAACCATAAAAGTCTTTGAAGAGAGCACAAGCAGCAATTTCTATGACATTGGCCATAGCAGCATTTTTCTAGATATGTCTCCTGAGGCGAGGGAAACAAAAGCAAAATGTAAACAATTGGTACTATGTCAAAATAAAGAGCTTCTGCACAGCAAAGGAAACAATCAACAAAACTAAAAGACAACCTACTGAACAGGGGAATATATTTACAAATGAGATATTCAATAAGGAGTTAATATCCAGTGGAGAAACGGGCACCCTCCTACACTGTTGGTGGGAACGTAAACTGGTACAACCCCTCTGGAAAACAGTGTGGAGGTTCCTCAGGAAACTAACAATAGAACTCCCCTATGACCCAGCAATAGCACTGCTAGGAATTTACCCGAGGGATACAGAAATGCTGATGCATAGGAGCACAGGGACCCCAATGTTCATAGCAGCACTCTCCTCAATAGCTAAAACATGGAAAGAGCCTAAGTGTCCATCAACAGATGAATGGATCAAGAAGATGTGGTTTATCTATACCATGGAATACTACATGGCAATGAGAAACAATGAAATCTGGCCATGTGTAGCAACATGGATGGACCTTGAGGGTGTTATGCTGAGCGAAATAAGTCAGGCAGAGAAGGACAAATATCATATGTTTGCACGTATAGGAGGATTAGGAGGAACTTAACTGAGGAACAAGGGGGAGAAGAAGGGAGGAAATGGTGGGGGAAAGGGAGAGAGGCAAACCATGAGAGACTCTTGAATGCTGACAAAAACTGAGGACTGATGGATGTGGGGGGGAGGGGGCGATGGGCATGGAGGAGGACACTTGTGGGGATGAGCACTGGGTGTTATGTGGAAACTAATTTGACAATAAACTATTTTTAAAAAATAAATAAAAAATAAAAAAGGAGTTAATATCCGAAACATATAAAGAATTTATACAACCCAACACATATACAAAAACTAATCCAATTAAAAATGGGCAGAAGACACGAACAGACATTTCTCCAGAGAAGACATCCAGATGGCCAGCATGAAAGACACTTGACATCACTCATCATCAGGGAAATGCAAATCAAAACCACAATGAGATATTACCTCACACCTAGCAAAATGACTAAAATAAAAAACACAAGAAATGAGTGTTGGCAAAGATATGGGGGAAAGGAACCCTCATGCATTTTGGGTGGGGATGCAAACTGGGCAGCCACTGCAGAAAACAGTATGGAGTTTCCTCAAAAAATTTAAAATAGAACTGCCATATAATCCAGTAATTCTACTTCTGGGTATCTACCTGAAGAAAACAAAAACACTAATTAGAAAGGATATATGCACCACTCTGTTTATTCCAGCATTATTTACAATAGCCTAATGATAGACACAGCCCAAGTGTCCATCGATAGATGAATGGATAATGTGGATGTGGTATAGATATAATGGAATATTATTCAGCCATAAACAAGAATGAAATCTTGCCATTTGCAATGACATGGATGGATCCAGAGAGTACAATGCTAAGCTAAATAAGTCAGTCAGAGAACAACAAATATCATGATTTCACTCATATGTGAAATTTACGAAACAAAACAAATTGGGGCGCCTGGGTGGCTCAGTCAGTTAAGCGTCCGACTTCAGCCCAGGTCATGATCTCACAGTTTGTGGGTTCAAGCCCCACATCAGGCTCTATGCTGGCAGCTAGCTCAGAGCCTGGAGCCTGCTTCAGATGCTGTGTCTCCCCCTTTCTCTGACCCTCTTTTGCTCACACTGTCTCTCTCTCAGAAATAAATAAAACATTAAAAAAAAGAAACAAAACAAATTAACAAAGGGGGAAAAAAGAGATAAACCAAGAAACAGATTCTTAATTATAGAGAACAAACTCATGGTCACCAGAGGGGAGGGGTGTGGGGGATGGGTGAGATGGGTGAGGGGGATTAAGAGCACACTCACCATGAGGAGCTCTAAGTCATATAGAGGAATGTTGAATCACTATATTGTATACTTGAAACTAATATAAAACTGTATGTTAATTATACTGGAATTTTAAAAGTAAAAGATAAAAATAAATTTTTATATTTTTCATAAAAATAAATGTTTAAAAAGCCCACACAGGGGGCACCTGGGTAGCTCAGTCCGTTAAGCTTCCTACTCTTGATTTCAGCTCAGGTCATGATCTTAGGATTCATGAGCTCAGCTCCACATCAGGCAGGCTTGCTGACAGCACAGAGCCTGCTCGGAATTCTCTCTCTCTCTCTCAAAATAAATAAACTTAAAAAAAATAAAACCCACACAGAACCAAATATCCTTAAAAAAAACACTTTTTTTTGGCTAATACTCTTACTACTTATTATTATTGCTCTGGCTACTTAAGAAGGGTCAGTAGCCCTCTTACAGGGTTGACTTATGGAACTTGCAGCATTCTGAGGGCCTGCCCGGTTAAAACTTACAAATTGTTTCCTGCTCTTCTCTCAGCACGTATCTATCTCTTGTTGGCAGGGAAGAAGGGGACCAAAGCAAAGCCAGTGGTGAGGCACTGCTATTTTGAACCATGCAGTCCAAGCAGGCTTCTCTGAGGAGGTGATATTTGAGTTGAAAGAAGTACACAGACAAAAATGATTAAGAAAATGAGCTTGTATGAAACAATATGTACCCAACTTGAAGATACTTTTGGATTCACTCTTAACTGAAACAATGAAACGTGAAAAAATGTTTTACCTCTGAAATATTTGTCATAGGATGAATATAAAAGTAATTTACTTGTGCTAATGTTCCCCTTTAGCCTTTTACTTTAAAATATCAGGTGAAAATCATTTTTTATTTTATTAAAACATATAATCTTATCACAATACATTGATTTATAATTAACATACTATATTTTTTAGTATGTCAGGGTTTTTAATCAGAAAATCTCTGAAACTTTGGGTATAATCCTATCACAGAAAAGTAATTCCTTGTTTATTATTACGGTCACTCATCATTTTAAAATGCTCAAGGCTAGGGGCGCCTGGGTGGCTTAGTCAGTTAAGCGTCCGACTTTCGCTTGGGTCATGATCTCGCGGTTCGTGGGTTCGAGCCCCGCGTCGGGCTCTGTGCTGACTGCCAGCTCAGAGCCTGGAGCCTGTTTCAGAGTCTGTGACTCCCTCTCTCTCTGACCCTCCCCTGCTCACGCTGTCTCTCTCTCTCTCTCTCTCCTAGAAATAAATAAAACATTAAAAAAAAATGCTCAAGGCTATGAAAAATTATTTTTTAGATTTTCAAAAAGAATGACATGGAGAATCCCCAAGAATTCCAAGAAATTGTCATTTTTTTGTTTTTTAGTCCCTAAGATAAATATCCATCAGGAATTTGGACACATTGCTTTGTTGCGGGAGGAGACACACAATCACACGGAAAAAATGAATACATCAGAAAATGTTGGGTGATGTTAGGAACTATGAAGAAAAATAAAGCAGGGTAAGTGGCTACAGAGAAACGAGGGTTGCTGTTTTAAATAGGGCAGACGACGACGGTGAGGAAAAGACACAGTGCAAGAAACGTGAGGAAGTCTTTGAGCAATCGCAAAGGAAGGAATGATGGACCGTGGACTCGAGCAGGTCCCAATGAGTTTCGACGTGACCACTCAATGTTTGGGAGTGTTTCTGTGGGGGAGGAGGAGGCAGCAAGGTGCCTTGCAGGTGCCTTACACGCAAAGAGTAAGGAGAACGGAACCCGCCTGAGCATGTTCAGAAATGCCAAGGAGCTGGCTGTGGGTGTGGCTGAAGTGCGAGAGAGGGGCAGGCTGCGACGGCCAGGGAGGTGCACCGGGACGGGTACAGAATGCCTTGCATACCATGCTTGGGAGCTCAGCTCACAGGAAACCATGAGCTCCTGTCCTCGATCTGATCTGGTCAATTTTGCGGAAGACGCCTCAGGCAGCAGCACGACTGATGGACTGAAGCCTCATTTCCCCAAATCCCTGCCGGATGGCAGCACAGGCCAGAGAGGACATGTCCTCATGTTTCCGCCTTTGCCTTCCCACTTCCCACTTGTACTCTGCACCAGGCTTGTGCTGAGTGCTGTGTCTGTAGACACAGGAGGACCTGGGCCTCATTTTTAACCGGAAGGAATATAGAGGACTTCAGAGGGAGCCCGACAGATAATCAAAACAAAACTGCAAACGGTTAGAGGTGCTGGGGCAAGAGTGTGTGACTCACTCAACGGCACTGTGAAGCAGGTAGTAGGGAGAGTGAGGATGCGGTGTGTTAAAAACGGGTCCGGAGTAGAAGTGATACCTGAGCTAGACAGGAAGGGTGTACTGGCCGGGCAAAGGGCGGATGCAGTGGAGGTGGAAGGTTAAGCCAAAGAGCACCACGGCTGGACCACCACTGGCCTTTAGAGCAAGGTACCCGGTAGAGATTGCTACAATGTGGGGGAAGACTGAGGTCAGAGATCCAACAGAGCCCGGCATAACTAGGTGAGGGATAAGGGGCTGCTAGATAACTATAATCAGGGAAGAAATCTGATCTAAATCTAAGTTTTTTAAAAAGTATGTTAATAGTACTATAGAGGATAGCTTTGGAGAAGGCATATTTTTAGGCGTACGATCAGATATATCTAATGCTTTAATACCATGGTGAACTCCAAAGAGTTCAAAGCTTTGGAATCCAAGGATCTCACCCAAAGTTCATGCTCTGTTACTCCCTGATTATGAGCCCTCAAGCAGCTCATTTAAATACATTGAGCCTCAGTCTCCCCATCTGTAAAATGGGGATAATACCACACTGTGCAAAGTTGTTAGGAGGATCAAATGAGTCAAACTGTGTGAAGGCACCTTGTAAACTTAACCACACAAATGCACAGATTTGTTGTTGTTTTGCTCTGAAGGGCATTTTCTGTCAAGGTGTTATTAGGATTGAATAAAATTGATAATAATGTTTAATGTCTAAGTGAAACAGGGAATTTGGAAATGGCAAGGGTGGTTTTTTGCTTTTTGTTTTCTGAAGTGACAAGATAGACTGGATGGAGAGGGCTGGGCCTTAGAGTTCAAATAGACCCAGATGATGGGGTATCATTGGCTCATTGGTAAGGGCAAGACGTGGGGGCCAGACCAGAAGGTCAGTAAGAGAGGGAAGGCAGAGGCAGAAGTAAGCATCACAAACCAAGGTCCAAACTAGGTACAAGCCCAGGTGCCCATCTAGGCACCAGAAAGCAGCGGTCGGCATAGATCCTCAGGGCAGAGATCTGAGCCGCCAGGGTAGGTGGTACGGGAAGAGTTGGGTGGCTCTTGAGGAGCCCCCTCTACAAAAATGTGGGTTTGTTCATTCAACACACATATATTCAGTGTCAATGACATTTTAGGGTCTAGGAATACAGTCACATGAGTGAAGGAGCTTACAATCCCATGAGGAAGACAGACACATGAGATCATGGTAACACAACCTGACAAAGGAAACAACAGAGAGAAACACAGAACATTCTTGAAACAACAAGGGGAGTGGGTATCTAATCCAGGCTAAGTTAATGTCAGAGACAGTTCTGGAGGATATGATGACTGAGCAGAGTGCTAAAGGATGAATTGGATTCAGCCAGGTAAACCAAGTACATTCAAGGGTGAGGGCATTCCAGGCAGCAGGAACAACATGAGCAATAGCAGGGAAACAAGAAGCAGGAAACACAGGCAGGTCTAAGGAGGAGTGGCTGCAGGTGATGGATGATGAGAAGGGATGAGGCTAGAAAAGAGGACCAGAAAGCTCCCTGGTCCAGCCTAGGAAAACTGGGACTTCCTCCTGAAGGCACAGGGAGCTACAGCAACATTAAGTAGGTGAGCTTTAGGATGGGAAGAACATTACTAATATCCAAGTTGCTATGACCCAGGGGACAAAGAGAGAGACTTGGGGACAAAGGATGTGGTGGGCCAGGAAGATACAGAGGAACAAGGCAGGAAGTTCCATTATGCAGAGTTCTCCAGAGAAACAGAACATACAGGGGCACCTGCGTGGCTCAGTTGGTTAAGCATCTGACTTTGGCTCAGGTCATGATCTCACAGTCTGTGAGTTCAAGCCTCATGTTGGCGTCTGTGCTGAAAGCGCAGAGCCTGGAGCCTGCTTTGGATTTTGTCTCCCTCTCTCTCACTGCCCTTCCCCCACTCGTGCTCTGTCTCTCTCAAAAATAAATAAACATTAAAAATAATTTTTAAAAGGGGCGCCTGGGTGGCTTAGTCGGTTAAGCGTCCGACTTTCGCTTAGGTCATGATCTCGCGGTTCATGGGTTCGAGCCCCGCATCGGGCTCTGTGCTGACTGCCAGCTCAGAGCCTGGAGCCTGTTTCAGTCTGTGACTCCCTCTCTCTCTGACCCTCCCCTGCTCATGCTGTCTCTATCTCTCTCCTAGAAATAAAAAAAATAATAATAATTTTTAAAAAACAGAACATATAAACACTTAAAAGTATGTCTACATATGTATATGAATTTGTTATAAGAGACTTATTACAGAGGCTGAAAAGTCCAAAGATCTGCAGTTGACAAGCTAGTGACTGAGGAAAGACAGTAGCATAGTTCCAGCCCAAGCCTGAAAGCCTAATAAACTGGAGAACCAATGTGAGGGAAAGCCCAAAGGAAAGAGAAAATTGATGTCCCAGCTTGAAGACAGGCAGACAGAATGAAATCTCCCTTCCTCCACCTTTTTGTTCTATTCAGACCTTCAATAGATTCGGTGAGGCCCACCACCTTGGGGATGGCAATTTGCTTAATGCAGTCTACTGATTCAAATGTTAATCTCATCCCAAAACACCCTCACAGACACATGAAATATAATGTTTAACCAATTATCTTGGCATCCTGTGGCCCAAGCAAATTATGTGACACATAAAACTAACCGTCACAGAAGCCCTACCAGCATCAAGGTCACACAATGGAGCAGCTCCAGTTGCTTGATGGAATTGAATGCTGAGCCCCTGAGCTGATACTTGGAGGGAGGCCAAGTGGAAGAGGACCATGAAGCATGGAGAGGGAGGGAGAAAAAGGTCGATAGTGAGTAATGGAGCTATTAGAAATTATGATTGAGGTAGAAACTGATATTTATAGACAGAGGATGATGTACACTCAGTATCGTCAAGATTAAAAAGATTAAAAGGCAGCATTTCACAATGTGTGTGAAATGATCTCATTTAAAAATGAGTTGAGGGGCGCCTGGATGACTCAGTGGGCTAAGTGTCCGACTCTTAATTTCAGCTCGGGTCATGATCTCACAATTTGTAAGTTCGAGCCCCACATTGGGCTCTGCACCAAAAGATTTTCACTGTTTCCCTCTCTCTCTGCTCTCTCTCTCTCTCATAAACAAAATTAAAATTAAAATATGCTGTGTGTACATGTGTGGGTGGATGTACACACACCTAGAGGCAAGTCTAGAAGGATAAGCACAAATGTTAACGGCAGAGTCTCTCTGGGTGTTGGAATTCCAGGTGACTTTTACTTTCTTCCTTACGTCTTTCTGAATTCTCTTTATTTTCACAGTTGGCATGCCTCACGTGTGTAAATCAGAAAAATCAACAAAACTATCCTGGATAGTCTTATTTTGGGGGAAAAAAACCACATTACAAAACACAAATGAGAATCTTGGCAATTCATCCTTTGCTTCCACTCTTGGGTAGTTAGTTCCTCACTCATCAAGCTTCCTGGCACAGCCCACGGGACCTCTCACGACGTGGCCGGCATATGGGAAGGAACGGTGTCTCCTGACCGCCGCTCTAATAGAACGGCTTCCCACCTTGCCCTGCCTCCTCCAGCGACCCTGAGCCAGCACATCTGGACACCCCTGCTGGTTGTCCAGGTGAGTCACCGGCTCCCACTGTCTCTACTAATTCTTGTCCCCTCTTTGTAATGAATGATTACCCCCTTCAAGACTCAGTCCAGGCACCTCTCCTCCCAAAATCCATTTCTTGATCTCCCCAGTCTGGATTTAGTGCCTCTACTTCAGCTTTGCATTCATGCCTGATGCATATCTCTGTCACAGCAACTTCACACTGAATTACTGTGTGTGTGTGTGTATCTTTCTCCATCATCGGATGTGCCTCTTTCCTGCATCTCTCTTCAGGGTTCTCATCCACAGCCAGGCTCAAAAACTTTTGGTTGACTATGGGGCGCCCGGGTGGCTTAGTCGGTTGAGCGTCCGACTTTCGCTTGGGTCATGATCTCGCGGTTCGTGGGTTCAAGCCCCGCGTCGGGCTCTGTGCTGACTGCCAGCTCAGAGCCTGGAGCCTGTTTCAGTCTGTGACTCCCTCTCTGACCCTCCCCTGCTCGCGCTGTCTCTCTCTCTCTCTCCTAGAAATAAATAAAAATATTAAAAAAAAAAAAACTTTTGGTTGACTAAATGGACTTCTTGAAGTATCTGTAAGAAGTGGGATCCAGGTTTTATTTTATCATGGCGGGTAATGGCAGGTGAGTGAAGATTTACAAAGGGAAGCTGTTAATACTCTAATTCACAATAGTAGCCCTATCTCTCTTTCTTCTTCTGTTTTGTCTCCTGATCTCCTTTCCTTTCCCCTCTCCCATCCCCACACCCACTTCCTTCCTTTTCTTTCTAGAGAAGTGTTTCACAAATTTTGGTGAACAGAAGCATTGCTTGGGGAGCCAGCTAAATGCAGATTCCCAGGCCCTTCCCACAGTTTAAATTTCTTAGATCAGGGATGGGGCCCAAGCATCTGCACTTTTGCAAGTGTACTAGATGATTCTGTTCCAACTCTGAAAAATACCATCTTAGAAAATGGAGGATTCTTCATTTCCTGTCTACCAACATTAACTAAGCAAGATGTGAATGCATTATCTACAACATTCTCCATTTCCCGGTCACATTTCCTGACCCTGCAAATTCAAATCCACCTCACTGATGCAACCCTCACACATTCTAGGATAGAAAGCAGCTTTCTATGCGGTCTGAAGTGTGTATTGTGTCTGAGCACCATCTCCCCAAGCCTTCAGTGCACCTGACTCACAAGTGCGATGACTTTGCCTTATTACTTATAGAACAACAATAATTACGACCATCATCATACCCACTCTAACTGCCATTTATTAAGTCACTGCTAGGTACCAGGCACTGTGCAAAGTGCTTTACTAGCATTATCTCACTTAATACTCACAGCAGCTCCATGAGGCAGATACTATTATTATTCCCACTATACCAGTAAAGAAGCTGGAATTAGGGAGGTTATGACCATGGTCACACACTCATAAGTGGTGGAGTCACCTGAACTGAGACTGATCTAACTGCAAATCCCATGGTCTTCCCACTATGGCCCCTGCTTTATTTTCCTACCAAAGATGTCTTATACTAAAAATAACACGAATATAGCAAACTACATTGCTCCTTACATCAAAATGAATTCCAGAAGGATCAAGGACTGTAAAGTAAAAAGATGAAACTTAATAAGTTCTAGAAGAACTTCTGCTGCCAGACAAGATGGATGACACTCACTATAGCCTTTCTCTGTAGGGAAGAGAGAAAGAAGAAAAGGAGAAAGAGAGGGAAATGTTTACTTAACAAAAAACACTATACCAATTCAGTCTGAGAGATTTGGGGGTGGGAGTTTGGGCTGGAAAAAAAGCAAAACTAGGTGTGAGGCAGATGAGTCAATAAGAGATGATGGATGGATGATGGATGGATGGATGGATGGATGGATGGATGAATGGATGGATAGATGGATGATATATAAATATACTAGATAGACAGATAGATATAGATGATTAATAGAGCCTATGGATAGATAAATGGATGGATGGATGAATAGATTGATGGAAGATAGATAGATAGATAGATAATAGGATACATGCGAAAGGAAAGGGGAGAGAAAATTAAAAAAAGAGAAGCTGGAAGAAGGAGGGAATTTGCTTTATACAATGAACTTACTTTCAGGGCTTCTCTGAGAAGCAGAGGTAAAAATTCAAATTATTTCTGGATGCCAGATGGGTGTTTCTTGGCAATGCAATGGTGCCTAGAAGAGGCTACTGAGGACCCCTGGCTTTATAGGAGCCACACAGTGTGCTCGCTTCGGCAGCACATATACTATAGGAGCCACACAGAGATAACCCCACTAGCTCTCGCTGAGGCGGAAAAGGCCGGTGAGATCATAGATACAAAATTGTAATTGTTTTATCATTATGTTTCCTTAGGTTTTCCACATGGATCTTAGTTCAGATGACTTGCCCAAAGTTGTGAGCACCAAACAGCTTGGGTAACAAGGGAATCGTAGAATTGTAGAGTGTTTGCTTCAGTCTTCAAGAAACGTACAAGTGGCACCTTACACGTGCTTCCAGTCAGCCAGCGCGTTGCACTGTACTCGTCGCAAACTAAAACCAGGGATGCGGGCTATGATTTGCTTCAGGATATCACGTAGGGCTCAGGTTGGTTTGGTGCATCCTAGGGGAGAAGGGACCTGTGCCTCACACCAGGTGACACCTGAGGAGATGGGGAAATAGTCTCCCCTCCCCACCCCCATGCATAGGATAAGAGGGAGCCGCTTCAGAATAAAAATGACATACGAGACAAGGCTAGACCAAGAGAGCCTGAGATAGCCCAATGGCGCCCACCCCCAGATCCTATGAGTAGCTCTGAAGAGGCACCAAACCCCTCCAGCACTTACAAGGGGGACACAGAAGCTACCTGGAAAAGAGAGAGCCAACAGTTCTACAGATGCCTCAAGAACATGTTTAAACAAACAGACACAAACACCACATAACAACGAATGCCTGCACTTTTTAAATGTCTGAAGACCAGATGGGCCACACATTTCAATAGCAGTCAGGGTGGAAAGGCCCCTGAAGGCCATAAGTGTCCTCCATTTCTTTCTCTCTTTCTCACTCTCCCTATCTCTCTCTCACACACACACACACAAACACACACAACTTTTAGTGGCTTGAACTTATATACAATCATGGAAAAAAAAGGGATGGGGCTTCCCTGAGTTAGCTTAGAAAAGCCTAGAATTGGCAGCTTTCTACCACTGGAAGGAATGAGGACCCAGGAGAAATTTTAACTGTAGTCTTAGGAAAAGAAAGCTACCTTTGTTCAGCCAACCTGAATTTTGAGCCCCCAACTTCATACTCACTATAAATGTTTGTTAATTGAATGAATGAACAAATTGTTTTGGGGAAAACAATTCTGCTCCAGCCAGTTCCTGGTAGAACAGTGCTGGCTGTCCTCCAGGGAAAAGAGTTAATTACTAAAAAGAGTATCTGCTTTCTAGTTCTTGCTCG
This sequence comes from Proteles cristata cristata, assembly GCA_017311185.1. NCBI lineage: Eukaryota > Metazoa > Chordata > Mammalia > Carnivora > Hyaenidae > Proteles > Proteles cristata. The sequence continues at coordinate 133,362 of JAESUZ010002919.1, forward strand.
GTGCTTATTATCTGTGGCTCCCTGAGCAGGTCACAAGTTCCTTTAGGACTCATTTCTGTAAAATGGGCATAATGACACCTGCCCTGCCTTCCTTATAATGTGACTATGAGAACAAAATGAAATAATGTACAGGAGGTTGCTTTACACAGACTATAATAACGGCATGTGGCTCGCCTCTGTCTTGTGAACGAAGGAGTGAGAAGAAAGTACACAAACCCAAGGATCAGAGTTCTGGGGTACCCCTCTCCTCAACCAAAATGCTTTTCTAAAGCTGACAAGGAACAGTGACTAAGTTTTCCCTGTGGCCACAGTAGTGCTAATTGGACGCTGTCAAGGATCGTGCTCTCTATACGAGCAGAGCACACTTCACCGGGAAGAAATTCTCGGGGCACGAAGCAGATTTATTTTCATTGTGAAATAGTGTGCCTGCTGTGCAACAACAAATTAAGCGCTGGGTGACTGTTCCCGTAAAACACGTCCTGTGCATAGCACTGCTATTATGGGGCGGACCCACATGGTAAAGAATCAATTAAAACTCTGACACATTCAAAGGAGCTCGAAGACCTGTTTCACAGGTTTTCCCGCGAGGAAAATAATCATGTTGCATTATACTTTGGAAGCCGATCGAGGCAAGATTTCAGAGACTGGTTCTGGGCTCTACAAGACAGACTTCGGCTTTTCCAAAATCATTTTTTGAAGTGTTCTTTTAAGGATTACAGCCTTCAATTCTCCATTAGTCACACCATGGTGGAGCAAGAGGGATTATCGTTAGGAGGGCCGACTCTGGAAAACCGTAAGTTCCCTTCAAATTAACAAAGTACTGAAAGAGATGGTAGAAATGTCGCAGTGTTTATATTTGTGACCATTTTGAGTGAAAGCAAAGGTTAAACAGGAAAAATTAGATAGTAAAACTGAACACCCTTTCTATTTTTATAATAGCGCTATGCCAACAAAGGGGTGCTCATTGTTCAGAGGCTCAGTTTTAATAGTTCTAGAATTTCAGGGGTGCCTAGGAGGCTCAATCGGTTAAGCGTCTGACTTCGGCTCAGGTCATGTTCTCATGGGTTCGAGCCCTGCATCGGGCTCTGTGCTGACAGCCAGCTCAGAGCCTGGAGCCTGTCTTCGGATTCTGGGTCTCCCTCTCTCTCTGACCCTCCCCTGCTCATGCTATCTCTATCTCTCTCTCAAAAATAAATAAAACATTTTTAAAATTTTTAAGTTCTAAAATTTCAAGAAGAGCCTCCCTCCCTTCCCCACCAAATATATATGCTTTTTAAATATTATTTATATATATTCATATATATATATACATATATATATATGAATGAAGAGGGGGTTAATAGTAGAATGTGAATAACATTTGTGGTCACACTGCTTAAACTATGTTTCTATGACAGCGAGTAGGAATGCTCACATTAAGAACATGTTTTCCGGCTCATTCAGACATCTGTGCAAACCATCTTCAGCCTCAGTGCCCGAATAACTTCCGAACCTCAACCTGGACAAAGAGAAGAGATTTTGAGGTTCAGGCAGTATCTGTGCAGAAGTGGGGCTTCCAAATGAGCTTCCCAGAAATACAGAATTCAATAAGACCAAAGCAAGGAGAGAGTCAGCAGGGACCATTGCTGAGGGACAGGTTCCAGCCTGTCAACGCAACAGGCATGTCAGCAAATGGCTGGGCGACTCAGCTATAACCCCCAATTTTGCAGGCTAAGTCAAAAGCAAAGAACGAGAGAGAAAAGACAACACGAGGGTACAGTGTACATGTTATGCTTTCAAAACATTTTCTGGGGAAAGAGGGAGAGACAGAGAGAAAAGGAAACCCAGAGAGCGAGGACAAGACTCAGCCTGCCCACTGACATGTTCAGCGTGGGTTCAGAATGGGACGTTTCCAGAGGAAATGCTCTCATGGTGCAGGAATCCGTTCGGTTAGGAACTTAGAATGTTGGACAATTCTGTCATGAAATCAACCCACAATATCTTTTCTTTTTAAGAATGAGGAGGTAAGAAAGAGGTTGGGCCCTCCCTTTTTAACCCACTGTACTACTCACTATAATTTTTCATAAAGAAAGATCTTTTGTTCTTTTCTTGCTTCCGTTGTTACCTCAACCTTTAAGTTCTCCTTTATTGCTTGGGAAAAAAAAATGTTTTTTACAGAATAATATGTACTTGGTGCACTCATGCTTTCTTCATCTTTGTGGAACAGAGGTCTCTCACAGCCACTGAGGGAGGCTCAGAATGTGCTGGAAGCTTGGAATCTTGGGGGTCCTGCCAGGATCCTTGGGGCTGCAGGGATGAAGGGTGTCCTGAGTCCTGGCCTCTCCTCAAATACATACCCCAATCCGCATGCCTGGGCCCCGCTGGGCTTTCCCGTATGAGTTCATAGGAAAAACAAAGTTTCCACTGCTTTAAGGGAAACCAAAAAAAATTGAATATCACCAAAATATGCAACCTTTTCATTTGATAGAGAGGGGGTGTAACTTCCCAGAGAAGTGTAATGAGTTAGCTAAAGGCAGAGCAGCAACAGAAGCCGGGCATATGGACAACTACTTCCACAACACTGGTGCTTCTCTCCCTTTGTCCAAACGAGTCCGTAAGCTCTTCGGCGCCTCACCTACCCTCATCTCCACTTAGCTCAGTACTCATATTCAAAGCTTTGCCACATTCACCGCATTTTCCTCAGGGATAAAACTGTATCTCATCCCTCTGTAGTCAATCCAATTCCACCAACATTTTATTGAGCACTTGCTCTGTGAAGCCCTAGGCCGGCCCCCCAGAGATTCACAGATGAATAAGACACAATCCTTACCCTCAGATGCGTATATAGCCTGTTACAATGAAAGGCATCTTGTAATTGTGCTGTGACAGAAATTCTCTTGAATATATTGTAGAATTCAAACACAAGAGAGAAGGGAGGAAAATAGTCTGGCAGTTCCTCAGAACATGAAATACAGAATTACCATAAGACCCAGCCATCTGTTTTTAGGGATATGCCCAAAAGAATTGAAAACAGGCCTTAGACAAATCCACATATATGGGTGCAGTATTTACAACAACCAGAAGATGGAAATAGTCCAAATGTCCATCAACAGATGAATGAATAAACAAAATGTGGTATATTCATTCAATGGAATATTATTCAGCCATTAAAAAGGCATGAATTTCTAATGCCGCCATCACATACATGAACCTCAAAAAAACGGAAATACAGGGGCACCTGGGTGGCTCAGTCAGTTAAGCTCTTGATTTCGCTCAGGTCATGATCTCATTGTTCATGGGATCAAGCAGAGCCTGCTTGGGCTTCTCTCTCCCCCTCTCTCTCTCTGCCCCTCTCCCGCTCACACACGCATGTTCTCTCTGTCTCAAAATAAATAAACACTTTTAAAAAAAATACTGTATTACATAAAAGAAGCTAGACACAAAGGTCACATATTGTATGATTCCATTTGTGCGAAATATTCAAAATAGACCCATCCATGGAGACAGAAAGCAGACTGATGGTGGCCAGGGACTCAGGGGAGGGGCAGTGGGTAGTGACCTGCTTAATATGATGAAAATGTTCCAAAATTAGACAGTGGGGATGGTTGCACAACGTTGTAAATGTACTAGTGCTACAGAATTGTTCAGTTTAAAACTGTTCAGTTTAATTTTATATGGCGTGAATAAGGGGAGGGCTCTGAAGAAGCTGGGAGGGGTCCGGGAAGCAAGCTTATAGGATCCATCGAGGATCTGCTCCTGCAAGCCGGGGATGCCTTTGGACTTGATCCTAGGAGAAGTGGAATAGCCAGTGAGGAATTTTAAGCAGGTGGATGACTTGTTTTTAACTGGACATTTTGGGGGAACCTGGGTGGCTCAGTCAATTAAGTGTCTGACTCCTGATTTTGGCTCAGGTCATGATCTCACAGTTGGTGGGTTTGAGCCTCTGTGCTGATAGCATGGAGCCTGCTTGGGATTCTCTCTCTGCCCCTCCCAAGCTCTCATGCTCTCTCTCTCTCTCCCCTCTCTCTCAAAATAAAAAAATTAACATTAAAAAATAAAAAATAAATAAACGGGACATTTTGAGTGGGTGGCTGATAACAGAAGGGAGGATTGGGCCCCAGGAAACAGAATGTGGGGGCCGGTGGCCCAGCGAAAGATCATAATGAAGGTACCGGGATGTAAACTCCCTGCCTGATCGTGTTTCACTTAAGTGATTGTAATCACCTTCAACTAAATTTGAACTTAGAAATAGTAACTGGGAAGAAAAGTTGTGGGGTTTTTTTTTTTTAAACACACGTTAAGCTCCTATTTTTGCATATCCTACTGCCTTTGGCATCAACAGATTTTAGCGTAAAATTAACCTGCTTCCTCTTTCTCTAAAGATTACTCATAAAGACTTGTCTTTGAGCAAAGGCTTCACCAGAGAAGAATGGCTGCTTTTGATGAGAGCAAATTGCAGTCTGAAAATTGGCTTAGAAAAGGAGGTATGATCCAAAATTAATACACTTATTTGCTCAGTCTCAATTTTAGCCACTTGACTCTATCAAGAAATATTACATGCTATCATTTTTTTAAAGTGGCCAACGGGATCGCTTTCTACAGAGAATAAAAATTTGAATGAAAACAGAATGAAAATCTTACCTACACCATGCTCCTATAAGTACTAAATTCAAAGTGACCTGTGAGAACCATACAGAACCTATCTAATCAAACTATAGAGGGAATGCGAAAGATCTCAATCTTATAGTCAGTGTATCTGCCAGTCAGCTTCCCCTTGTCCTTTTAGAGTGACCAACTGTTCTGAAGGAAGCCCCAGGACAGAGGGGTTTCCCAGACCCCATACTTGCAGTGCTGAAATCAGAACAATTGGGACTGGCTTTCACATCCACCAAAATCCCTTCCAAAACTCTATCTTTGGTGCTGGATCATTTTTATTTGGAAAAAAATAAATAGCAGCAGCAGTGAAGAAGAGAGAAGAAAAGATGGGCATCATGTACCATCCAGAATGTGGAAATAAATGCATTCAAAGAGCAAGAATTCAGGAAGTCAGCAGGTTAGGGGGGTCAAGGATGCAATGCTTTCAAGATGAGTCCTCAGACTCAGACTTCATACCTGTGTGCCACGACCACGATGTGACTTTCAGGCAGGTTGCAAGGGAATGGTTTTTCACCTTCTAAATCACTCACTGAGCAAAGGCCTCCTGAGGTCCTTAACATGGACCAGGTTTGGGATCAGGTGTTGGGAAGTGGAGATGAAGATGTGTTAGGCTGGCCTCCGGAGATGCTCACAGGCCAGAGGCCAAGGAGAGGGGGATGAGCTGGGTGACAACCAAGCACACCACCACATAGTCAATCATTAGAGCACCCATCTTCCAAGAGCCAAACATTTATATTATCTATCATTCTCACAAGTACACCTCGAGGTAGGTAATACTATCCCCATTTTTTTATATATATTTTTTAATGTTTTATTTCTTTCTAGGAGAGAGAGAGAGAGACAGCGTGAGCAGGGGAGGGTCAGAGAGAGAGGGAGTCACAGACTGAAACAGGCTCCAGGCTCTGAGCTGGCAGTCAGCACAGAGCCCGACGCGGGGCTCTAACCCACGAACCGCGAGATCATGACCTAAGCGAAAGTCGGACGCTTAACCGACTAAGCCACCCAGGCACCCCATTAACTATCCCCATTTTAAAGACAAAAAATAAAATAAAAACTGACACTCAAATTGGTGGAACTTTCTCAGGGTCATCCCACTAGCAGTGGCAGAGGCAGGCTGCCACCCAAGATTTTAAGCAAGTTTCCCTTTATCCCCAGAGCTCTGCCCATTCTACTATTCTCAGGCCCCTTTCAGTGTGACCTGGGTTAAGATCAAGGTCATTCAGATTTCTGACCTTTCTTCAGCCTGCCTTAGCCTTTCATCAGACAGCAGCTATATCTACACTTTGATAGCGAAAGTGCTGGATAGCTAAGGGAGCCTGGGTGGCTCAGGTGGTTAAGCATCTGGTTCTTGATTTTGGCTCAGTTCATTGTCTCACAGGTCATGGGGTCGAGCCCCACATTGGGTTCAGTGATGACAATGTGGAAGCTGCTTGGAATTCTCTCTCTTCCTCTCTCTCTGCCCCTCCTCTATTTGTGCTCTCTCTCTCAAAATAAATAAATAAACATTTAAAAAAATATTTATATTAATGGCAGAGGCAGAGTAGAGGTAGGAAAAGTTAGACATTTATGCTCAACTAGCAGACAACTAGAAACTGCTATTAGAGATTGAATCCAGGTGGCATCCAGAGAGGAAAACACAACACTTCAATGCCATTGGAATTGGCACTGATTTTCTTGGATAAGACACCAAAGTCACAAGGAACAAAAGAATAAAGAAATTGGACTTCATCAAAATGAAAAACTTTTGTGCATCAAAGGTGCACAGAGTGACAAGGTAGCCATAGAAGGAGAGGAAATATTTGTAAATTATGTCTGATAAGGAATTGATATCCAGAACATATACAGAAAAACAAAAACACAAACACCTAGATTCAAAGTCCTAAAATAGATATACGAATGATTACTCCAAGAAAGATATACGAATGATTAATAAGCATATGAAAAAATGCTCAACACCTCTATTTATTTATTTTTATTTTTTTTACAAATAGTTTATTGTCAAATTAGTTTCCACATAACACCCAGTGCTCATCCCCACAAGTGCCCTCCTCCATGCCCACCCTCCTCCCCCCCACATCCACCAGTCCTCAGTTTTTGTCAGCATTCAAGAGTCTCTCATGGTTTGCCTCTCCCCTTTCCCCCACCATTTCGCCCTTCTTCTCCCCCTTGGTCCTCTGTTAAGCTCCTCCTAATCCTCCTATACGTGCACACATATGATATTTGTCTTCCTCTGCCTGACTTATTTCGCTCAGCATAACACCCTCAAGGTCCATCCATGTTGCTACACATGGCCAAATTTCATTGTTTCTCATTGCCATGTAGTATTCCATGGTATAGATAAACCACATCTTCTTGATCCATTCATCTGTTGATGGACACTTAGGCTCTTTCCAGGTTTTAGCTATTGTGGAGAGTAAAATGCTCAACACCTCTAATCATTAGGGAAATGAAAATAAGAACTTTGATGTGATACCACTTCACATCTGTCAGGATGGCTATCATCAAACACAAAACAAAACACAACTAAGAAAATAACAAGTGTTGGCAAGGATGTGGAGGAATTTGAATCCTTGTGCCTGGTTGTAACATAAACTGGTACAGCTTCTATGGAAAACAGTATGGCGGTCCCTCAGAAAATTAAAAATAGAATCCTGACAGGATCCAGCTACCCCACATCTGGCTATATACTCAAAATAATTAAAAAGAATTAAAGCAGGGACATGAAGAGATTTTGTGCACCCGTGTTCACAGCAGGAATTTACAATAGACAAAAAGTAGAAGAAACCCAAGCATCTTTGATGGATGAATGGATAAACAAAATGTGGTATATACATACAAAAGAATATTACTCAGTCTTAAAAACAAGAAGAAGGAAATTCCAACATAAAACTTGAAGACATTATGATAAGTGAATAAATCAGTCACAAAAGGGACAAAGACGGGGCACCTGTGTTTCTCAGTCATTTAAGTGACTGACTTCAGCTCAGGTTATGATCTCACAGTTTGTGAGTTTGAGCACCACATTGGGCTCTGTCCTGACAGTTCAGAGCCTGGAGCCTGCTTCAGATTCTGTGTCTCCCTCTCTCTCTGTCCCTCCCACACTCACATTTTGTCTCTTTCTCTCTTAAAAATAAACATTAAAAATTTATTACAAAAAGGACAAATACTGTATAATTACACTCCTATGAGGTACTTGGGGTAGTAAAATTCAGAGAGACAGAAAGTAGAGGGGAGTTTGCCAGGCACTGGTAGAGAGGAAGGAATGGGAGTTAGTGGGTGGGGTGGGGGTGGGGGGTTACGTTTATTTATTTATTTTGAGAGAGAGAGAGCACAAGCGCTGGTGAATGGGGAAGGGAGAGAAAGAGAGAGAAAAAGAATTCCAAACAGGTTCCACACTGTCAGCACAGAGCCTGACATAGGGCTCAAACTCACAAACTGTGAGATAAAGAACTGAACTGAGATCAAGAGTGAGACGCTTAACTGACTGAGCCCCCCGGGCACCCTGGGGTTAGTGTTTAATGGGTACAAACTTTCATTTTGGAAAGAAGGAAAAGTTCTAGAGATGGATGGTGGTGATGGCTGCACAACATAATGTACTTCATGTCACTGAAACCATACACCTAAAAATGGTTAGAATAATAAGTTCTATGTAATATTTATTTACATAAAATATTTATGTAATATTTATTCCATTAAATGACGGGGAAAAAGTGTTTAAAGAAGCCATAGAAGGGGAGTTGTTTAAAGGGTGTAAAGCCTCAGTTTTACAGGACAAAAAGTTCTAAGGACAGACAGTGTCGATACTACTCAACGCCACACGTACAAATAGTTAAGATAGTGGGGCTCCTGGGTGGCTCAGTCAGCTGAGTCACAACCTCGTGACTCAGGTCACAACCTCATGATTTGTGGGTTTGAATCCAGTATCGACCTCTGTGTTGATAGCTCGGAGCCTGGAGCCTACTTGGGATTCTGGGTCTCCCTCTCTCTCTGCCCCTCCCCCACTCCTGCTCTGTCTAACAAATAAACATTAAAAATTTTAAAAATATAGTTAAGACAGTAGCTTTTATGTCATATACATTTCACCACAATTAAAAATAAATATCTATTAGAACACAGGAAATCAAGAATGGGGGCTACAACCCACCAGAAACTATAAGGAATTTCTGAGTGAGAGAAAGCAGTTGGGTTGGGACTGAGAAACGGGAAGGAAGAAATCTCAGCTTGAAATACCTGCAAGAGTCCCGGCAGCGCAAACAGTGAAGGAAGAGAGTGGTTGTCCAGGAAACGAACCGGGGTTTCTCTGTGAGACAGGGGTTCTCAAACTCGAAGGGGCAGTGTTATCACCTGGAACACAGGTCCAAGTATAGATTCCGGCACATGCCCCCCAGACTTTCTGATTCAGTTTGGCTGGGGTGAGACCTGATAATTTGCAATTCTAATAAGTTCCCAGGTGATGCTAATACTGCTGGTTTAAAGGCAGATATTTGAGAACCACTTTGAGAAGCAGTGAGACCTGTCAGAGCTTCCCCCTCCATCACCTGTAATGAGTGACAGACAGCAGCCTCTCTCCCAGGTGGAAGCACTGAGTGCAGATTCGGAAGCCCCAGATTCATAGAAAATTCAAGGAGTGGGTCCAGGAATCTCCGTACTGGAGGACAACCAGGAGCACACAGTCCATCTCCCCCACGGCGATGGGAGGCAGCAACTTGAACCATAAGCTGACCAGGGACTTCTAACATCAAAGAAGAAGAGGCAGACAAGAATATTTGAGGAAAGCCAACACTGAGAGAAGAGCAACGATGTCAAGAAAGAGAATTAATTCACAAGGAAGTAGAATTAATCAAAGAGACACTAAAATATGTATAACTAATAAACTGTCAAATTCTAGAGATACATAAGAAGGGAGAAGAAAAGAAGATAAAGAAGGAAGGGAAGTAGAGTCTGTTATATACACACATACATAGATTTGATTTTAGGCCCTATATATATACATTTTTTACCAAAAAATTATATATGTATATATTTTACACTTATATATACTCTTGGAATCACCACCCAGGTAAAAATAAGCATCCAGCCTTCCAGAAGGCTCCCTATCCCCAGAGATAATCACCATTCTGTCCTTCATCACCATAGATTTGTTTTGCCTCCTTTTGAACCTCACAGAAATGGAATCAGAGGTCACGCGCTCTCTTGCATCTGGCTTCTTTCACTCGACTTGATGTCTCCGAGATTCACCCTCCTTATTGTGTGTGGCAGTACTTTGTCCTTTTTCATTGACTGACAGTTTTTGATTGCATAAATACATCACAAGTTATTTCTTATTCTACAGTTAATGGATATTTGAGTTGTTTTCAGTTTGGCTGCTAAGAATATTCATATACATGTCCTTTGATGAACATAGGAAGGCGCTTCTCTTTGGTATTCACAGAGTGGCACATTTGGACATAAGGTCTACTTATATTCAAATTTAGTAAATACTGTCAGTTTTCCAAAATGGATGTAACAAGGGGCGCCTGGGTGGCTTAGTCGGTTAAGCATCCGACTTTCGCTTGGGTCATGATCTCACGGTTCGTGGGTCCGAGCCCCGCGTTGGGCTCTGTGCTGACTGCTGTTTCAGTCTGTGACTCCCTCTCTCTCTGACCCTCCCCTGCTCACGCTGTCTCTCTCTCTCTCCTAGAAATAAATAAAACATTTAAAAAATTTTAAAACAAACAAACAAACAAAAAAACCCAAAATGGATGTAACAAGAATCCCAGTTGCTCTATATTCCTGTTAACAGTAGGTTGATTAGTACTTTTAATTATATCAAGTGATGGGGGAAGAATAGAGCATCAGATGGGGGGCTTTTTCCCAGTTTTACTGTGAAATAATTGACATATATCACTATATAGGTTTAAGGCATACAGCATGGTGGTTTGATTTACGTATGGTGTGAAATGATTATTACAATAGGTTTGGCTAACACATTTTTTCATACAGATTCAATTTTTTTTTAAAAAGGAAGATAAAAGGACAAAAAATTTTCTCCTTGTGATGAGAACACTTAGGATCTACTTTTTAAAAATTGTTTTGTTTATTTCTGAGAGAGAGAGAGAGAGAGGAGGGTCAGAGAGAGGGAGATACAGAATCTGAAGTAGGCTCCAGGCTCTGAGCTGTCAGCACAGAGCCCGACACGGAGCTCAAACCCACGAACCGCGAGATCATGACCTGAGCCAAAGTTGGATGCCCAACTGACCGAGCCACTCAGGTGCTCCAGTATCTACGCTTAACATCTTTACTATACATCCTAGAGCAGTATCTGCTATAGTCATCATGTCGTCTACTACATCCCTAATATTTATTTATCTTATTACTGGAAATTTGTACCTTCTTCCAATTCCCCCTCTCCCCACCCTCCACCTCTGGTAACAGGTCTGATCTTTTTTTCTATGAGTTTGTTGTTGTTGTTTTTCCTGGTTAATAATTTTTTTAATTAATAGACTTTTCTTGAGCAGTTAAGTTACAGAGTTCCTATATACTCTTTCAGAGGATCATGAGGTTTTAATTTGCATTAGCCAAATGAATAATGATACTGAGCATCTGTTCATAAGCAATTGATATTCAGATATCCTCTTTTGTGAAACAATTGTTGCAGTCTATTTTAAAAATTAGACTGTATGGCTTTTCCTTATTGATTTGTAAGAGCTCTTTATATATGTTGAGTCTTTTGTCAGATATAGGTGTATCGCCAATATTCTCTACTAGTCTGTGGTTTGCCTTCGCTGTTAATGGTGCTTTTGATGAATAGAAGTTATTCATATTAATAAAATCCAATTTATCAAGCTTTTCTCTTATGGTTTATTTTTTTAATTAATTTATTTTTTTAATTTACATCCAAGTTAGTTAGCATATAGTGCAACAATGATTTCAGGAGTGGATTCCTTAATGCTCCTTACCCATTTAGCCCTTCTATTTGTTTATCTATGTATCACACTGTCTTAATTTCCATAGCTTTATAATAAACGTACAGCTGGTATGGAAGTCCTCAGCTTTATTACTCTTTAATATTGCCTTGGTTGTTCTAGGTTCTTCCATCTAAATTTTAAAATAAACTTGCTAATATCCACTTTTTAAAAACTTCCTCAAATTTTATTGAGTTTGCATTAAGTCTATAGGTCCACTTAAGGGAAATTAATATCTTGTCCATATTGTGTCTTCCAATTCATAAACATGGTTTATCCCTCAATTTATTTAATTCTTCTTTAATTTCTCTCAGGAATGTTTCATGGTTGGCAGTGTACTGGTCTTCAAAATCTTTCATTAGATTCATTCATTTGTGTTTTGTTATTATAGATTATATTTAAAATTTTAGTTTTCTAGTTGTGTGTTGCTAGTAAGTAGAAGTACCAATGTATTTTGTAACTGACCTTGTATTCAGCTCCCTTACCAAGTTAATTATTTAATACTTTACAGATTATGGATTAGATTTCCTTACACTTAAACATACAATCTGTGAATGTTTCTTTCTTTGAAAATTCATACCTTTTTAAAAATGGCTTAATAAACGGGCGCCTGGGTGGCTCAGTAGGTTAAGCATCCGACTTCAGCTCAGGTCGTAATCTTGCGGTGCGTGAATTCGAGCCCCATGCTGGGTTCTGTGCTGACAGCTCAGAGCCTGGAGCCTGCTTCAGATTCTGTGTCTCCCTCTCTCTCCGCCCGTCCTCCACTCATGCTCTGTGTTTCTCAAAAAAAAGCATTAAAAAAAATTAATGGCTTAATAAAGTATAGTTTTCATAAAATAAAATACATCAATTTTCAGTGAGTTTTGGCAAATGTATATAGTCATAAAACCACAATCAAGTTGTAGAATGTTTCCATCAGCCAAAAAGTTTTCTCAGTGCCTCTCCGCAAAAAGGCAAGGGAAGTAAGTCATATTGCTAGTCCCTTCCCGGGCCCAGAAAGAAAACTTTGAGTTAAGTAGCATGCAGCTGCAGAACACAAGGCAGCTAGATTCTCCAGAAGAAGAAGAGTGGGAGGTGAAGCTTCTCCATCAAGTTGTTCCTCAATCCTACATGCACCCTAAATCAGCTCTTAAAATACTTCTGCCTGGACCCAACCCCCAGGGAGCCTGACTCGCTTGATCTGCGACGGAGCCCAGGCACTGTGCATCGTGTCAAATAGACCCTCAAGGTGCTCCTCATGCGCAATCAAGGCTAAGGACTATCGGGCAAAAGGCAGTAATCTTTGCAGGTGGAGGACAGCTTTTTTAATTGTAGAAAAACATAAAACAATTGTAATTATTTCAGAGGAGAAGAAACACACAACCCTGTCTTGCACAGCAAATATTCTCGACATGCAGACATTTTTGCACAACTCTATTCATTGTGATGCAATTTTACTTCTTTATTTACCATTATGAACTTCTTGTTTGTATCTCTTCCTAGAGAGGCAGCGTAGGGTAGTGGTTCTGAGTGTGGCCTTTGGAGTTTGACAAGCTAAAATCTAAGAGTTTTCACTTGCAAGCTGTGGGTTTCCAGCAAACCCCTTAACATACTTGAACTTCAGAGACTCTAGATGAGAAATAAGAATAATGGTACCTGTCTCATAGGTTCATCCTATGGATTGATGTTTGTGAAAATATACTAGCAGAACACTTGGCACACTGGGCTTTCAGTTAACAGGTAGCTGTTATTACCACTGGAATAAGTGAAGTTATCCACCGAATGGAATGATATGAATAGGCTAAGGGCTTGGGAGATAAAGGATCTCATTCACCTTCAGCAATAAAGGCTTAGGCACCATGGAGAATGACGTGTGACAGTGGTTGTGTGTGTGTGTGCTTGTGTGCATGTGCGTGTGTGTGTGTGTGTGTGTGTGTAAGTGTACTGAAGAGCTGGGATTCCAGGCTGATATAGGGCAGAGTTTCCATGGTTGAGCATAGTTCTAGGACAGGAAGAACTTAAGAGGGCCCCTGGATCACTTCTCTCAATAGCAGCTTTATACATCAATAAGAGCCATAAAGAATGGAATGTACAAGCCATTTGAGTAAATTCTCCGGTTTTCTCTCCTTGAGACTGGAAAACCAGATGACTCCAAGGAGGATGGAGGAAACATCCCTGGGAGTCTTGGGCTTACCCAAGGAGATCAGGTCCTGAGGAGGGAAGAAAGGCATTCTTACGTCAGGTGGGTGGAGCGGAAGTATCAGGCCATTTAATTTGTTAAAACTAACAATAATATAAATTTGTAGAGAGGACTATTCCAGGCATTTTAATTAGCTTAATTAATCATTTACTCCTCACAACAATCCTATGAAGAAAGTATTGTTATTATACCGATTTTACAGTTGAGGAAACTGAGGCACAAAGTAGTTAAGTAAACTTGCCCAAGGCCATACAGGAAGGGTAGAGTCAGAACTGAAAACCCAGAGACCATGCTCTTAATTAGCAGTATACCCCAAGCACATGAGGTGAGATGTATTAATTACACTATAATTAATTTTAAATTGTCTTTGGGAAGATACCATATCATCATCTGCTCAACTCCTTTTCATTTCGTATTCTCCACTTTCAGCTGTAGTAAAATCTTTATGCAGACAGCTTTCCGCTTCTGTTGAACTATTTCCCAGGATTACCTCCTGCGCATGGCATTACTGGGTCCAACAGAATAAACTATATTGTGGTTGTTGCTGCATATTGGTGTGGGTTTACCAAACAGGTTGCGCCCATCGACAGGGTCACAGGCAGAGTCTGAGGACTTTCACCAGCACCTCAAGCAGCACGGTTAGAATTCTTTGTATAAGTGAATATGCATTTGGAAATTTTTTTTTTAAATTTAAGAGCTACAAAAGCGGGAAATTTGCAGCAGAGGCTTTTAGTCAGCTGTGCTTCTGGGAGTTTCCCTTTATTCATCCTACTTGAACTTGAACCATTGTCATCCAACAGGCCAGGCCGTGGACTTCCAAACTATCTGGAACTTTGGAAGGTGAGGGTGCACACACTTCTGGTCTTCCATCTACAGCACACACTGAATGCCACAATATTTTGTCTAGGCTTTCTTTTTTTTAATATTTTTAAATTTATTTAAAGAGAGAGAACACGTGCACATGCACTGGGGAGGGGCAGACAGAGAGGGAGAGAGAGAATCCCAAGCAGACTTCATGCTGACAGCATGGAGCCCAACGCAGGGCTCAAACCTACAAAACATAAGATCATGACCTGAGCAGAAACCAAGAATTGGATGCTTAACCAACTGAGCTACCTGAGTGCCTTGGCTGGGTTTTCTTTTCCACTTTACAAGCTGGCTTTCCTGCACACACTGGGATGACTTTTAAGCCAGACTAGCTGTCCCCTTTGCCACTGTTTAAAATCAGGACTGCTCATACTTTGTGTGTCTATGAAACACCTGAGATCTTGTTACAGTGAAGATTCTGATTCAGCGCGTCTTGGTCAGGGCCTGAGAGCAAAACAAATCCCAGGTGATGCTAACGCTGCTGGTCTGAACTTAGCCTCCTTTACTCCCTAGATAAACCAGACAGCAAAGAAAGCCCAGGCAATCCAAAATCAGAACTCTCAAACTCCAGCTCAGCCTCCCATGGCCTGCAGGGCCTCGATGAGCCTCCATTTCCCCATCTGTACAATGGAAGGATGAGACTAGACATTCTCTGAGTCCCTTTGAGGATTTCCATTTCTTTCTTACATTTCTTTAGCCCATTCATGTTGTTTTCACATAATATTCACTCAAAAAAACAATATTTAACCTCCAAGGATGAGCACAGGCACGTTTTTAAAGACTAGCGATGTAAGGATGAACAAGATAGACACAGTCCCTGCTTTCATGGGAACGCAAGTCCCGTGGGGAAGACAGGAGATTAGAGTTGGAAATGGTTTGGTAGGTGTTTTGGTAGGGAAAGCTCAGGATGCCGTGGGAGCAAATAGAAAGCAGAGCTCACGCAGATCAGTGAGAATCAGAGGAGAGTTCCCAAAGGAAATCATTCCTGGAAGCAAAGAGGTGTGATCCAGATGAAGCCGCACAAGGGAAGAGACCGTTCCAGGCAGAGGGGAAGGAGTGGCAAAGTCCTGAGGCTCACTGGTTCCAAACTCAGAGCTTCCCCTACTCGTGCTCATCCTTTCTGCAGAAGGCTGCCTCTTGCCAATTCATTCTTCTCTCCATTTGTTATCCATTCAGTAAGCCTGAGCTGAGGGTCTCTGTGTTCTCTCCCACGGGGGCAGGAAGAGAATATAAAAGTGAGTAACACCAGGCACTGTACTTAAAAAGACCAATATGTCAGGCACCTGGATGGCTCAGTGGGTTGGTAATCCAACTTTGGCTCAGGTCATGATCTCACTGTTCATGGGTTTGAGCCCTGCGTTGGGCTCTGTACTGACAGCTCAGACCCTGGAGCCTGCTTCAGATTCTGTGTCTCCTTTTCTCTCTGCCCCTCCCCTGTTCACGCTCTGTCTCTCTCAAAAATAAATAAAACACTTTTTAAAATTTTTTTAAAAAAAGATGGGGCGCCTGGGTGACTTAGTCAGTTAAGCGTCCGACTTTCGCTTAGGTCATGATCTCTCAGTTCATGGGTTCAAGGCCCGCATTGGACTCTGTGCTGACTGCCAGCTCGGAGCCTAGAGCCTGTTTCAGTCTGTGACTTCCTCTCTCTCTGACCCTCCCCTGCTCACGCTGTCTCTCTCTCTCTCTCCTAGAAATAAATAAAAAATATATATATATAAAAAAGAGTTAAAAAAAATTTTTTTTAAAAAAGAAGACAAACATGTCCACAACCACCACACAATATGAGGCAGATAATAACATAGGTGTTATCACGTGTGGGTAGAGAGGCTTCAGGAAACAATTGACATTGTGTGTTCAGGACTTCTAACTCTTTGAAGGGATGGAACAGGACTGACCTTTGCTTCATGTTATGGACTTCTAGTGCCCTTGGTTGCTCACCCCTTGTTTCAGACCTGGGCTGCCTCTTTCAAACCACACCACCGGCAGTATTGCAATTGGGACAGTAGAGGGCGCAAAAGACTGCACTTGATGCAAACTGCCCAGTACTTGGCTCTTCAAAAGGAAACATTTTCAGGAAGGCTTAAGGCAGATGAGGAACTAGATGAAACCCAGAGAGGGGAAGAGATGTGCCCAGGATAACACAGCTGCTCAGTAGCAGAATGAGCACATTCCACCAGGCCCACGCAATTTATTCTGCAATGCTCTACATTTTCTAAAACTCTCAATTTGTATAATTTAGGATGCTTCTAGAAACATTCTTTTTCTTTTCCCTTTTTTTTCCTTGCTGTAATGTAGAGGCATAATTCTGTTTATAAGCCTCTCACAAACACAGTATATAGAAGTGCTTTCTCTTTTTTCCTAAATCCACAGTTGGGTGTTGCATTCCCTGCGGAAAGTGCAGTGGTTCAGAGCATAGGCTCTGGAATAAGTCTAACTTTGAATACAAGCTCTGCCCTTTCTTGGTATGAGCTGGATGCATTGCTTAACCGCGTCTCTGGATCCTAATCTTTCTAATCAGGCAACGATCACACATATACCTCCAGAAGCTGTTGTCAGGGTTAAGTGAGTTGATGGAAATGAAGTGCTCTGACAATTCCTGGTCAGGAGCAATCATTCCATCAATATGTGCTCTTATGTTCAATATCCTGGCTGAGCAGCTCTGGTCAGCCACAGCATGCTGTGCCTGTGCGGGTGAAGAGCCTGGCCACATATACTCCAGCCCTTGGAACCAACAGGCTTGTTTGGGTTCAAGTCCTAGTTCTGTCCTATCATTTATGGGCAGTGCCAACATGATGAGCAAGACCCTTCACTGCCCTGGGCCACAGGTTTCTCGCTCCTCAAATAGGGCTGATAATATCACCATTACCATTACTACTTCTGCTAACACAGCAAGAATTCCTGTTAGTTCTGTTCAGCAAATATTTTCTCAGGCCCTATTATGCTCTAGGCCCAGTGCTGGGTACTGGAGAGAAAGAGACAGATAGGTCAAAGCCACATGCCTGAGGATCTAGTAGTTAAGTGGGCTAGATAGGCTGGTGATCATGTGAATTACCGAAGACTAGGATGAAGACGAAGAAGGAGCATTAGTTAGGAAGTTCCAGGAAGTCTTCTTGGAGAAAGTAAAATCTCAGTTGGCTTTTGAAGGCTGGATAAGAGCTCGCCAGACTCATCTTCCTTTAAAGTCAGTGGAGATAGTTTGTGGAATCAGGAGTCCCAAAGGGGAGATCTGTTGTATATACCAGCCAGAGCTTCTCTTTTGACTTAACCTCATGGACCCACCCTTTACTCCATGCAGTCTCCCTCTTCTCCCAGACAACCCTCTGAAGGTAGGCTGGTGAAGTAGACCTGCTTAAGAAAGAGAGGAACCCGAATCATGGCAGCTGGGAAAGAATGTGAGGTCACCAGTCCACAGAGAACACCTGTGGGCAGGGGTACCCTAACTAGCACCTGCCCCTGGGGAGCATCCCACATTTCAAGACACTGAGGCATCGCTCTTGCATGCCTCCAGCAGAGTGAGCACGAAGGTCCCAGCTTCTGTTCCTGCCTCCAGGCAGCCATTCACATCATGATTGTGTCTTCCTCAAGTGTCCTATCTCATTCTTTTCCTGCCCCCCCCGCCCCCCGAATTCTACATGTCCCCTTTTCTGGGAAGCCTTTGTTGCCTGCCAGTCCTAGCATAGCGGTCCCCCTGCACTTCCAACGTTACCCCGAGCTACCTTGTATTCTGGGGCTCTACCTCCCGTAGGCGGTGAACTCTCTGTAGGCAGGTGCTCTGTCTAAGTCAGTTTCTGCATCCCCAGCTCCTGGCACAGAGCCTGGCTCAGAGGACCTCGCTCAGTAAATGTTTGCCGAATTGAATTAAACTGAAGTGAACTGGGCCCAGAATTCCTGGCCCTTTCCAGTCAATGTTTTTGTTTTCCTGTCTTTGCAGGAAGTGGAGGGCACACTCAAGGAGGTAATTGGAGAGCATGTAATAAACAAAGTAGACATCTGGATAGAGTTAGAAGAAATAAAGTTAGCAAAGCACCCAGAGACTAGCTGTGGTGGGAAGCTGTTACTACCCCAGGCCTGCAGGGATACAGGAGGGGAGCTGGTACAGAACTTGGGGAGAGCGCAGCCGGCAGAGAGGGGCTGCCCGTCAGGAGCTGTGGACGTAGCCACTGCCAAGCCACAGCTGGGCAGGAGCCCTGCTAAATCAGTGCGCACCCACGTTGCTCCCACCTGTCTCCCTCCCTCCCTTCCTTCCATTGACTGAGCCCAAATGGAAGCCAGAGACCGAAGGAGCCCGGCTGGTGCAGGCCACAGAAGGCAGCCTTACTGAGCACAGACTAGAATAAGTAAAAACAAAGAGCAGGTCTGGATGGAGATATGGGGAATACCCAACACAAGTGGACCCCAAATATGGTCCACATTGCATCAGCATCGGACACACTTCGGGAGCTTGTCTGGAAAGCAGCTCAGACCTACTAAATCAGAATATCTTTCCGTGGGGCCTGAGGATCTGTTTTATGAGAAAATTCCTCAAGGTGATCGTAGAAGTCACCTGAGGATCTCTGGAAGGTCTGGAATTATGAGAATTCTGAATGTCATTAAT